>JAJJMB010012638.1:4026431-4180937 GCA_023531105.1 Papaver atlanticum | reverse complement strand
CACAAGTCTTACGAACCTTTTACTACAACAAAGTTGAAATCACATCACTTCACAATCCCAATGAAGTCTTCAAGTCGTTAACCTACGGGGTTTCGTGAAAAAACGATCTAAGGTTAAAGGAGAATCGACTCTAGTCGCAACTAGTATCACACAGGAGGTGTGGGGATTAGGTTTCCCAGTTGCTTGAGTTCTCCCTTATATAGTCTTCAAATCAGGGTTTGCAATCAATGTTTCCTTGGTAACAAAGAATTCAATATTCACCGTTATATGAAAACCTGATTAGACTCAAGCTAATATCTTTCAACCGTTAAATCGAACTTAGCTTGTTACACACAAATGAAAAGTGACTTCATTTAGATATGGGTAACCGTACCTAAACATGTATACCTTGTTGGCTCAACAATAGTTAATCGAAGTTATCCATATGAATACTTTCATATCAACCATATTCATCTTAACCATAACTAATTCAAATGACTCAAATGAAACTAGTTCTAGATTTGTTCAATTTTTTATATTCTCATAGAAGTATACAAGACACAATTGAAGAAAAATCGATTTTGATTCACTCGAATCAATTCATGAACATTATAGCCACGGTTTGCAAAAGATTGCATTCCTTAATATATAAATGTATTAGTTCATGAACAAACCGATTTTAGAACATAACCTACTCAAGTATGCAAACGGGTATGCATACCTAAGTGACCGGACAAAGTTTAGGTTCGCCAGTATGCGAATGGGTACGCATACCTTTCAAAACTCAGTTTAATTTCCGAAACTTGAAACTCACGCCAGTACGCATACCGGTATGCATACTAAGTTCCCGGACTTCCATAACCAACCAGTACGCATACCATGGTTCCCGGACTTGGACAACACATATGAAAGTACGCATACTATGTTATATCCAATCATGGTTATTTGTTCTAAACTCTCATTTCAATCATTGAAACATTCTCGGAAGACGACAATAGTTGTCTTACACAAACTATTAGCTTCAAAGCAATTTTCAAGTGATCGAATGATCAATACGAAACATTCTGAGTCTACATCAAATGACTGTCTCACACAAATCATGTAAGATATTACCAGGCGATTTTCACATGATCATCTTTTGACAATAATACTACGCTGATATGTATCACTCCCCCTTAGTAAATACTTCATCTCACAATGAAAACCACTCCCCCTTACATAATGATCCGTAAACCATATGTATTTGTAGTGTGAACTACACAATAATTCTCCCCCTTTTTGTCAATATAAATTAGCAAAGGTACGAAACTAGTGGGATCATAATGAAATTCTCATAGAGATACTTCATGACTAAAAGAGAACATATCAACTTTGTTTCGATGATTTCACATAGTCGAAACTTAGTGTATTCATCAAGGAGTTTATAAAGATACAAGAAAACTCCTTCAATATTCCACAACCGCTCTCCCCACAAAGGTTTGGTAATTAAGAACAAGTTAAATTAAAAACTCTCCCCCATATAATGTCATTCTCGAAAGAACAACAAGAGCGACCTTACTTTTACAAGAAAATAAGGATTTCTTTGGATATTAACAGAATACATGAAACATGAATTTGTATCCAGAAAACTCAATCAAATTAACCACAAGAGAACCCAGGATTAATTTAATCGAAAATGCTCAACAGAAGAGAACTTACGAAGCCACACAGTACTTTTACAAAGAAGTAGATCAGGGAAAGATCAATACTGCGGAATATACAAAGAATCATTCTATTTTTCATCAATATTTGCATAAACACATATAATAGACTTAATCTTTGCAATCAAAAGTTCATACTATCTTCCATCAATATTTGCATAATGACATAACAGGCTTAACTTTTGACATATATGGGACAATCATAGTTCATGGACGCAAACACTCATATCCCATAACAATTTTTGCAATATATAAAACCAATAAAGATTAATACTGCAAAGCCATCTTCCAAATAAACTTTAGAATTTAAATAAATAAATCTATAAATATTGCAAGATGAAAATCGTTGGTAATAGCTATGTGGACTCACAATAATGGATATTCCAAACCCTAGTTATCCTCTTAAAACACAAGAATAAATTCTCAGAAGAAGTTTCCTAGACATTAAGGCATCTAAAAAAATTCTTTATCGTCCCTGAACTCCTTGTCGTCAACAGCCATAGGAACATAAGGTTCATGAAGAAAGGAGTCAATTCCAACAAACCTTCTAGAATGATGCCGAACCAGGTCCTTCTGAATTTCGAGAGTCCTCAAGACAATAATAGCCCTTATTTGTTGAATCTCCTTTCTTGTTTCCTTCATCTCTTCAAGAACCCTAGAAAACTTCTGTAGATTAAAAGGAACACTCTTGGTTTCCTCACATTCCTCCATTTTCTTTTCAAAGTTGAAGGTACGGGAGATTTTTCTTTTTCCTTCATGATTGATGGCTTAACAATCATATTAACATCTTTTCCATCGGAAGACATAACTTGGATAAAAAAAAAAGCAAATCAGGCTCAACAAGCAATCTTGTGATAAAAAAAGAGTTTTTCAGAGAAGGAAAAAGGAATGTAGGGTTACGGAACCTTTATACACTAAAAGGATTCACGTGCGCACAACTTGTAACCCTAAAGAAGGCAGAATTATCGATTTTAACCCTCTTTTATTGATTAAACAGAGAAAGCCCTTTCAATATCAATTAGATATGAAAAGATGGAAGAATTCCAAACTGGCGAAAACGAAACCAAGAAAAAACAAAACAAAACAAAAAATCTTTTCTCTTTTCCTGAAGCCTGAAGTGTGCAAACCCTTGTCTCTTTTTAACCAGGCACATGAGACAAGATACACAACCAACACATTTAAGTTGTGCTGGGGTGAACAATAATCTGTCCACCATAACCTTCTTGAACGAAATTCTTAAAACCCTGTTTAACAGACTGTTTAGACCGTACTCTTTTCTCTAAAGGTCTACTCTTATCTTTGGAAATAAACTTCTTTGAAGAAGAGATACGTTTGCATACCTCAGACGACTTCTGAACAAGTTTGAGCTTGTTTGCTAATAGATTTGCTCTTCATTGAAGTTTATTGACATATCTTATCTTATGTTTGTACTTGAAACAGTTGGAGAGTTCATGACCTTTGAGAGTACAATAAGAACATGTCAATAGAGAGGATGGTTCAGGCGCCATAGCCATGCAAGCTGCTAGACAAACGGTAGAACCTGAAAAAATAGAAATAGAATTTCCAGTAGACAAGGAGAAATCCATTTTATCCTCCAAAGTGGTTGAGGTTTATCCCATAAGAATATCAAGGTTGATGTACGTATTCCTACAATTATCAAAATCAATATTTTCACAGAGGAGTGCAACAGTTGATTTTTCATCTTCATTAGAATCATAGTAATAAGACATTTCATCAAGAGTTGAAGCAAGACCTATATTTCCAGTGTATTTTTTACGATTCGGACACTCATTTGCAAAATGACCAAAACCTTTACACTTGAAGCACTGTGGCATATCATCGTCATCAGTATCGTTAGTATCCCTGTTTTTAGGAGGAACACGATTGTGAGGTTTAACTGATGACTTAGGTTTATCTCTAGTAAACCGTTTACTTCTCTTCAAAAGAAGATCTCTAAGCTGTCTTGTGATCAAAGAGACTGACTTGTCAAGATCTTCATCTGATGAATCAGTTTCAGAAGGATCATCTTCAGAGATGCCAACACTTTTACTTTTATCAAGTAATTTAGTGTTTTTTTTGTGCTTTGAAAGCAATATCCTTTCCATATTTGGATATATGCTCATGATAAAAGATCTTTAACTTCCTAACCAGAGTATTTCTGGATAAGGTATTAAGGTTATTTCCTTCAACGATGGCATGTTTCTTAGAATCGTATTTGGATGGAAACGATCTGAGAATTTTCATCACAATGCCCTTTTCAGGAATAGTGTTACCCAATGCAAAAGATGCATTAACAATTTCAGACACTTTGTGATTAAACTCATCAAATAAATATTCATCAGCCATACGAAGGTTTTCCCAATCAGAATTTAGGTTTTGAAGCATAGCTTCCTTTTCAAAGGTATTCCCTTCGAATACAGTTTCTAAGATATCCCACGCATCTTTAGACCGAGTGCACGTAGTCACATGGTGCGGAAGATATGGGGTAATGGCATGAATGATAGCATTTAAACCGTCATAATTTTGCTTTGCAGTGAGAATCTCGTTAGGTTCATATCTACCAATACCCTTTGCAATAGAAACACCGTCTATTGTAACCATTGGAGGATCATAGCTATTAACAACATAAACCCATGATTGAAAATCACGCGCTTGAAGAAAGGCATGCATAACAATTTTCCACCATAAGTAATTTGAGCCATTGAATACTGGCGATACGTTTATAGAGATAGCACCTCTGTCCATAGAGTCAGATCGCTACAAACACAGACTTATAAGGTCTTAAACGTGTTTGCCTTCTCTGATACCAATTGAAAAAGAGAGGGTCTAACAACCACACCCAAATTTCGCTTAGCAATCTGTATGAACTAACTCCAATATACTTTCAAGAGAATCTACTAGACAGTCGGACTCAATCTTAAGAAAAGTATATCCAAGAGTTATATCTCTATTTCTCAATTCAATCTGTAATCAAACAAACAGGAATTTGCGAGCCCGATTGAATATAAGAAATAACTTGGACGGTATCAAAAACCAATATCCAAGTGTCAATCAATTTAATCAACAACCCAATGGTCGGATTCACAATTGTTTGAACTTACGCACAACCTGTGATATTTCAATTATATAGAAAATATAATGCGGAAAAGAAATAACACAGACATCATAAATTTTGTTAACGAGGAAACCGCAAATGCAGAAAAACCCCGAGACTTAGTAAATATTTGAACACCACACTATATTAAGCCGCTACAGACACTAGCATACTACAAGTTAACTTCGGACTGAAATTTAGTTGATCCATAACCAATCTCACACTCATCAAGGTACAGTCGCTTTCCTTACGCCTCTGAATTCCATCAGGACTCTACGCACTTGATTCCCTTAGCTGATCTCACCCACAACTAAGAGTTGCTACGACCCAAAGTCGAAGACTTGATAAACCAATCTGTCTCATACAGAAAAGTCTACTGATTAGATAAATATGTCTCCCACAGAAATACCTAGAATTTTTTTTCCGTCTTTTGATAAATCAAGGTTAACATGAACCAATTGATATAGCGGACTTATATTCCCGAAGAACAGCCTAGAAATATCAATCACCTCACAATAATATTAATTATATGGTAGCGAAACAAGATATTGTGGAATCAAAAACGATGAGACGAAGATGTTTGTGACTACTTTTTATCTTGCCTATCGGAGAATAAATCTCGAGCAAATCTTAGAGAAGATAGTACTCAACACGGTAGAAAACAGCAAGATCATAACACGCAACTACATAGAAAATAGTTGGGTCTGGCTTCACAATCCCAATGAAGTCTTCAAGTCGTTAACCTACTGGGTTTCGTGAAAAACCGATCTAAGGTTACAGGACAATCGACTCTAGTCGCAACTAGTATCACACATGAGGTGTGGGTATTAGGTTTCCCAGTTGCTAGAGTTCTCCCTTATATAGTCTTCAAATCAGGGTTTGCAATCAATGTTACCTTGGTAACAAAGCATTCAATATTCACCGTTAGATGAAAACCTGATTAGACTCAAGTTAATATCTTTCAACCGTTATATCGAACTTAGCTTGTTACACACAAATGAAAAGTAACTTCATTTAGATATGGGTAACCATACCTATTCATGTACACCTTGTTGCCTCAACAATAGTTAACCGAAGTTAGCCATATGAACACTTTCATATCAACCATATTCATCTTAATCATAACTAGTTCAAATGACTCAAATGAAACTAGTTCTAGAGTTGTTCAATTGTTTATATTCTCATAAAAGTATACAAGACACAATTGAAGCAAAATTGATTTTGATTCACTCGAATCAATTCATGAACATTATAGCCATGGTTTGCAAAAGATTGCATTCCTTAATATATAAATGTATTAGTTCATGAACAAACCGATTTTAGAACATAACCTACTCAAGTATGCAAACGGGTACGCAAACCTAAGTGGCCGGACCAAGTTTGGGTTCGCTAGTATGCGAACGGGTACGCATACCTTCCAAAACTCAGTTTAATTTCCGAAACTTGAAACTCACGCCAGTACGCATACCGGTATGTATATTAAGTTCCCGGACTTCCATAACCAACTAGTACGCATACGGGTATGCATACCATGGTTCCCGGACTTGGACAACACATATGCAAGTTAGCATATTGTGCTATATCCAATCATGGTTATTTGTTCTAAACTCCCATTTCAATCATTCAAATATTATCGGAAGACGACAATAGCTGTCTCACACAAACTATTAGCTTCAAAGAATTTTCAAGTGATGGAATGATCAATACGAAACATTCTGAGTCTACATTAAATGACTGTCTCACACAAATCATGTAAGATGTTACCAGGCGATTTTCACATGATCATCTTTTGACTTTTGTCAAGAATATAAGATGAACTTGGTTAAAGAGAAAGCTTGCTAACACATATTTCGAGAAATATGTAAGCGAGTTAAACTCATTTCGAAATATCAAATGTGTATAATCGAAGTCTATATAGCTATACGACTTTTGTATCAAATAGGAGATAGAGTAGATAGACTTTTGAGTGATAGATGAGTTCAAGTCTCCACATACCTTTTGTTGATGAAGTTCCACAAGCTCCCCTTAGTAGTTCTTCGTCTTCAATCGATGAACGCCGTGAAGTCTAATGCTCAACTACACTTACTATCCTAATCCCAGACTTAGCTATAAGTAGACTAGAAATCTAGACTTATGGTTTTGGAAACTAAACTTAAAAACAAGCTTGAGATAGCAACGCTTGCGAGTTTGACCGAGCAGTGCTCTAACAGTTTCCCTCTACGATGGCATGTTTCTTAGAATCCTAACTAGCTGGCAACGATATGAGAATTTTCATCACAATGTCCTTTTTAGGAATAGTCTTACCAACCGCACAAAATGCATTAACAATTTCAGACACTTTGTGATTATACTCATAAAATGAATCTTCATCATCCATACGAAGGTTTTCCCAATCAGAATTTAGGTTTTGAAGACTAGTTTCTTTCTCAGAGGTATTCTCTTCAAATACGGTTTCTAAGATATCCCAAGCATAGTTAGACTGAGTGCACGTAGTCACATGGTGCTGAAGATCTGGGGTAATGGCATGGATGATAGCATTTAATCCGTCAGAATTTTGCTTTGCATCAAGAATCTCAAGATCATCATAATCACCAATATCCTTTACAACAGTTACACCGTCTACTGTAACTAATGGAGGATTATATCCATTTACAACACGAACCCATGATTGAAAATCACGTGCTTGTAGAAAAACACACATAGCAATTTTCCACCATAAGTAATTCGAGCCATCGAAGACTGTCGGTACGTTTATAGAGATAGCCATTATATCCATAGAGTCAGATTGCTACAAACACAGACTTATGAGGTCCTAGCGTATTTTCCTACTCTGATACCAATTGAAAAAGCGTGGGTATAACAACCACACCCAATAATTTGTTCGGCAATCTGTATGGACTAAACTCCAATATAATTCCGAGAGCACCAACTTAAAACTGAGACTTAATCAAGAAATATATCAAAGAGCTTTATTTCTATCTCAATACAACCAGCAAATCGAACAGATATAAATCCGTGAGACTGATTGATATGAGAAATAACTTTGACGGTACCAAAGACCAATGCCCAAGTGTCAATCAAGTTATATCCAACAAACAAGGTCGTATTTATCAACTGTGATTGAACTACGCACAACCTGTGATATTTCAATTATATAAACAAATATAATGCGGAAAAGAAATAACACAGACACCAGAAATTTTGTTAACGAGGAAACCGAAAATGCAGAAAAACCTCGGGACCTAGTCCAGATTTGAACACCACACTGTATTAAGCCGCTACAGACACTAGCCTACTACAAGTTAACTTCGGACTGGAATGTAGTTGATCCCTAACCAAGTCTCACACCGATTAAAGTACAGTCGCTTTCCTTACGCCTCTAGAACCATGCCGGATTCTGCGCACTTGATTCCCTTAGCTGATCTCACACACAACTAGGAGTTGCTACGACCCAAAGTCGAAGACTTCTAAACAAATTTGTCTCCCACACATATGTCTATTCTTTATTCTTTTTATTCCGTATTTTGATACAAAGATCAAGGTGAACAGGAACAACCTAATAATCCGGTCTTATACTCCCGAAGAGCAGCCTAGAAATTTTAGTCAACTTACAATAACCAAACTGATTAACAGAAGAAGTTATTGCGGAATCACAAGAGTCTGAGACGAATAACTGTTGTGATTACTTTTTATATCTTACCTATCGGAAAAAAATCTCGAGTAAATCTTAGAGAAGATAAAACTCAATACGATAGAACAAGTAAGATCATAATATGAAACTACATAGAAAATAGTTTGATCTGGCTTCACGAATCCCAAATGAAGTCTTCAAGTCGTTAACCTAATAATGGTTTTGGAAAACCTAGCTTAAAGGAGAATCGACTCTAGTTTGCAACTAGGACACAAGAAAGTGTCAGGATTAGGTTTTCCAGTTGCTAAAGTTCTCCCTTATATAGCTTTCCAAATCAAGGTTGCTTACAATCAAAGCTAAGATAGCTTAGTAACAAAGTATTCAATATTCACCGTTAGATGAACTCCTAATTTAAGATTCAAGCAAAGTATGCTTAGAAATTAAGCAATCAATCTCCATCATTATATGGTCTTAGCTTTTTACACACAAATGAAATATACTTATATTTAGATATGGGTAACCGTACCTAAACGTGTATATTGGGTTTGCTGAATAACAGTTAAACGAAGTTAGCCATATGAACATTTTTGACTTAGCCGTATTCATCTAACACTTCTAGATCAAATATGATGATCAATCAATCGTGATAGATAATCAAATGAATCTAATTGTGTTTCAAATAGAGTTGTTCAATTTTTCGCTATCTCATAGAAATATTCATGAACAAATTGAAACGAAATCGGATTGATTCGTAATCTTACAAAGTACTTATACAAGAATCAATTCAAGAACATTAAGCCACGGTTTGCAAAGTTAATTTGCATTCCTTAAATCATAAATGTTTTAGTTCATGAGTATGAGAATCATACGTAACCGAATTTAGAAATTAACCACTGTGTTCGCAAACTGGGTACATGAACAGCAGTTCCGAACCTTGGCCTAGACAAGCCGTTCGCAAACCCGGTTCGCTAACAACCGTCCTGGACCCAACTCAGGTAAACCCCTTCGCATACTAGGTACGCAAACAAGAGTTCCGGACCTTCTCAGGCAAATCCGTTCGCATACTAGGTACGCAAACAAGAGTCCCGGACCTGAATCATCACAATACAGTTCGCATACTGGATATGCATACCGTGTTGTATCCAAACATGGGTAATTTTTCTAAACTCTCATTTCAATCATTGAAACATCCTTAGAAGACGACAATGGTAATCTCACACATACCATTAGCTTCAAGTAATTATCAAGTGATCGAATGATCAATACGAAACTTCCCAAGCTAACATCAAATGACTATCTCACACAAATCATATAAGATGTTCAAGGTAATTTTCACATGATCATCTTTTGACTTAATATTTAGTTTCCAACAAATAAATTGTTTCCAACTAAACTTGTCAAGAATACGATGAACATAACTAAAGCAAAAAGCTTCCAACACGTATTTCGAGAAATATATAAGCGAGATAAACTCAGCTCGAAATGTAAAAGTCTATATAGCTGTACAACTTAGTATCATTAGAAGATAGAATAGAATAGACTTCTTAGTGATAGATAAATTTTAGTGTCCACATACCTTTTGCTGATAAAGTTCCTCCAAGCTCCTCAGTAGATCTTCTTCTTCAATTAGTGAACGTCGTGAAGTCTAAAGCTCAACTACATATTCTTTCCTAATCCGAGACATAGCTATAAGTAGACTGGAAATCAAGTATATAGTTTTGATTAACTAAACTTGACAAACAAGCTTGAGATAGCAACGCTTACAAGTTCGACCAAGCAGTGCTCTAACATAAAGTTCTCTTATAATAGTCCCCATGCTGTGTTAATTGCAAGATTCACAATACTCCTGAATTATTTTTTTTGTTAAGACTACACAAACCTAAAATGAAAACATTAGCATGGAGTGTTTAGGGTTGTGGAAACCCTTTTACACAAAATCATCTTTATTTTTTAATCCAATAACATAGGCCGAAAATCTTTTTCTCATCTGAAACAAAATCCCAAAGACATGTAGTTATATCATTGATCTCTTAGTATCAAAGTCACCATATTGTGGATCATATAAGTCTTGCAAGAGGACTAGTAGTAGCATGGATAGATGGCTTCTATTTTGACATAGTACAATGTAACATAAATATGATATATACCATTATAAAAACAAACTTTGACACAAACAAATAAGTTTTAACCTGTTTCTGAGATGGTCCTTACCCAACTAATAGAAATATAGCTTGGGACTTTTTAGAAGAGATTGAAGCTCATATTAATATTAGAATAATGCCTTGGGTAGTCATCGGGGACTTCAACATGATCTTCGATCAATCATAGATACTAGGAGATCTACCTTTAGGAAATCTGTCAGTAAATACGGATACTATCATAGAATTTTAGAAAGAGCATGGTTTACGATCTTAGATACTCAAGATAAGATTTAAATTGGAACAATCAAAGAAATGAATAAAAAAGTTTCAAGAGAGTTTAGATAAAGCAGTGCAGAATGCTGACTGGAAACTACAATTACCTAATGCCAATGTAACTCACCTAGGGGCCATATGATCGATCATTGTCCTATTCTTTTAATTCTTGATACTGCATTCTCTATAAAATAACAATCTATTTTGGTTCAGTAGCACCATTATAGGTGGTTGTTATGTGATATTGAAATCTTTCTAATTTTCTAAAACCAGTCATCTCAGTAGAGATTTTAATTCAATTGCCGATAAAGCGGATAAACATCGTAGAAGATCCAATACTTGTAATGAGTGTTGGGAAATTGTTTATGATTTCCTATCACAACACATGTAAGTTTACCTTTTAACACAATATCTTTTTCCTAGCAAAATAAATAAATATTGCATTCTCTAGACAATAGTGAATTTTTAAATTCTATGATATTTGGCAAAAAGATGAATCTTTTGTTAGAGTTATTCATAACTCTTGGAATCATTCTAGTTGGGAAAGCCCATCAATTATTTTAGTATCCAACTTAAAATCTTTAGAAGAAACTTCCCTGATTGGAAGAGAAATATTTTTGGTCAACCAGGAAGGAAAATCTCCAGATTAATAAAAGAAATAGAAATGATCAAAGCAAGAAGAATGTCTGAACAAACAGAAAATGTTCTAAATGAAAAATAGGACCAACTGGAATATCTAAATGATACTCAAAAAGCAATAACAAAAAAACAGTCTAGGGATAATATGATAGAATTAGGAGAATAAAATGCGAAATACTTTCGTATTTTCATCCTAAGGAGGAGGAAATGAAATAATATAAAATGCTTAACTAACAATCAAAACATAATCACTCATTGCAGAACATAAATAAGTGAAATTTTAACTGGGTACTTCCAAAATCTCTTTACTGAGGAAAACACATATTCTTTTCTTCATGAATCATCCTTAAAAATTACCCCTTCTTGTGTTACTGATAACGACAATCTTTCTATCTCTTTTATCCTATCAAAGGCGGAAATTTATTTAATTTTAAAGAAAATGAAATTAACCTAATAAATCTCCAAGACCAGATGGCTTTCTGGTAAGTTTCTTTAAAAATAATCGGGAAACATTAGGACCTCAAGTTATTATGACAATACATTTTTTTTAAACTATATAAATAAATTCTGATTTAAATAAAACCCATCTCTTTTTAATCCATAAAGTTAAATACCCGAAAGATCCAGGAAAATTCAGATCAATTGGTCTCTGTAATATCATATATAAAGTCATAACAAAATTATAGTGAATAGAATAAAACCTCTGCTAGAGAAAATTATATATCTCTTTCAATTTGCATTTCTCTCCTCTAGATAGATACCTCTAATAATATCATTGTAGTACAAGAAATAATCCACTTTTAAAAGAAGAAAAAAGCTAGAACTGGCGGATTAGGAATTAAAATAGATGTGTCCAAAGCATTTGACAGAGTGAACTGGTAGGTTGTCCTAAAATCTTTAAAAACTTTTGGTTTTAATTGTGAAGTTTGTACACTAATAGAACAATGCATCTCGACCTCATCCATAACAGTTTTATTGAATTGTTCACTAGGGAAATACTTTAAACCATCTATGAGTATTCTCCTAGGAGATTCTCTATCTCCTTATTTGTTCATAATATATATGGAAGCTTTTCCAGATTGTTGTTAGCTCAGGAAGACAAAAAAAGTTCTTCATGAAATAAAATTAACCACCAAAAGTAGTTTTATTTCGCATTTGCTTTTCACAGATGACTGCCTCCTGTTTTTAAAGGCAGACCTAATAGAATGTAAAAATTTGCAAAACACAATAGATCAATTTAGTAAAACATCAGGTCAGTTATTTAATTTTAAAAAGTTAGGATTCTTTTTCTGTAAGAAAGTTCATCCAAAACATCAAAGAATGATGTCAAAATTATTAAAAATAAAACACATAAACCTTAAGGACTCATATATAGGAACACCCATATTCATAGATAAATCCAAAATAAAAACATTTGAAATCATCTTATTAGAAAACATGGAACATAAATCTCAAGGATGAAAAAGTAAAGTCCTTCTACAAACAAGTAAAGTTGAGCTAGTATCCGAACATTCCATATGGGATGCTACATCATACCAAAAAAAAATTATAAAAAAATAAATGCCATTCAAAGGGATTTTTGGTGGGGAATTGAACTTTATGCTAAAGGTATTACCCAAAGGCATGGACAAATTTATATAAGCCAATGAGTAAAGGAGGTTTAGGCTTTAGAGATGCACGTAAATTCAGTTTAGCTTTGGAAGCAAAAGTAGCTTTAAGGTTGTTAGAGGAGCCTAATTTCCTTTGGGACCAAGCTCTTGGTCCTAAATATTTTATAAATAAATCTCCCCTTAGAGCTAAACCACCTGATAGATGTTCATGGATTTGGAAACGTCTTTGTAAAGATCTGGTAGAAAAAATAACATATGGGAAGTAGGAGATCGGATAAAGTACTAACGTATGGGATGATAACTAGGTACTAGACCTAGGGGAGACACTTTCAACATCTAAATCAAATGCTAATAGTCACCTAACTCTGGTAGCCGGTTTAATATATATGGATACAAAAAAAATGGAGTGCAACATTAATTTTTACTTCTTTTCTTGAATAGATCTAATCTCCTAAAGAAAGATAATCTGAGATGAACATTAACAAATACATGGGACTTCATAGTCAAATCCATGTGCGATAAGTTATGTGAAAATGGAATCAACTTGTCCAATCTTTCACTAGATGATATGTTTTGGAATCTCTATGGAAATTAGAAGTATCACCTAGGATTAAACTCTTTTTGTGGAAATGTTTACAAAATGTTTTATCTACTAATTCAAAACTGAAAGGTATAACTAAGGATATCATCCCTAAATGCACCTTCTGTGGAGAATATGAAGAAACATTCGAACACCTCTTTTTACACTATCATTTTGCTAAAGCTATTTGGGAATTAGGCCCAATCCCTGTCCAGATCAATTTCTCTGACACTACTAAAATTGTAGTAAAAACTGAATTTAGTCCCCAAATGATGTTACTTCACCAGAGTTGGTACAACTAAAATTTGGTTTATCTGGAAAGAAAGATGTAATAAAACAATCTAAGGGACTACTCAAAACCCCCAACAATTAGATAAAGAAATCCAAAGGCATGGGAAGCTATTAAGAACCATGCAATTAAGATGGAAAAAAATATATTTCATGGTCACCTCCGACCAGAAATAATCTAAAAATCAATGTAGATGCAGCTTGGATATCCGATTCTTTACCATCAAGTTTTGCATTAATCTTAAGAGATTCATACATTTTTATTATTTTTGAGGAGGAAGAGCATGACCTCCAGAGTGTTCAGATCCGCAAGAAGCGGATGCAGTAGGACTGTTACAGGAAGTAACTTGGGCAAATGAGAAAAAACTATACACCTTTAGTATATAACGTGATTGTGAAAGTTTAATAAAAAACATTAATGACTTTTCAACAACCATCTCTTGGAACAAAAAGGCTATTTTGAAGGAAACAGAAGTGAGAGTAGGACATCGTGAAAACTTTTTCAGATTATTTTTTAGGGAATTAAACAAAAATGTCCCTCTCATAATATGTTAATTAAAAAAGTGTCATTGTTTGAAACAGAATTAGAAAAATGTCCTTCATCTAGTGTTTTCCATAACTCGCCGTTAACTGATTTTGGTCCCACCAAAAAAACATTAAATAGACCAGGTCAATTACCAATTTATCCCTACTAAAATTAATCTGAAATCTAAACTCGAGTTAATCTGAAATCTAACACTGATTCGATCTCGAGGATGATCGTACGTCAATAAGAGGGACACGTGTAAAAAAATCACGAGAATGATCTAATGGCTAATAGATGAGACACGTATGATCGTACGGCAGAGGCTCTTGATATATATAGTATGCGAAGAAACCCTAAAATCATAACTTACCCACTTTCCTTCACTTCCGCCTCCCTCTTCTCTTCTTCCCTTTATTCTTCTCTTCAAGGTCTCTGTTGATGAATAACTGATCCTGTGTAATCGACGTTAGTGAAGATGGGTGGTGATGAAAGTGATTTGAGCAATAGAAGGTAAGAAGCTGTTTTTGTTGTTTTTATTCTCGAAAGGATGTTATAATTATAGGGTTTATGTTTATCTCGAGAACTGTTTCTGTAGTTTTAGGTTTTATGTTTATCTCTCGATCTGTTTCTGTAATTTTAGGGTTTATTTTTTGCTCGAATCACTGATAAATTTGTAGTTTTAGGATCTTTTGATTCTCGTACTGATTCTGTGGTTTTAAGGTTTATGATTTTTTCGATTTGATCGATGAAATGAATATGATGAAATCCATTTACCCTTCTTTGATTTTTGACTTTCATTTTCAAAACCCTAATTTATAAATTTGGGGATTTTTCCTAAACCCTAATTTTAAAATTTGGGAATTTTTTAATTTTTCGATTCATGGATGTTATTGACTGGTAAAAATGCTTCATTTGTATGTTAGATTAGTAATTGTTTGTATGATTTGTATTTATGTATATATGTTAGTACGTTTGTTGATTTGTTTGTATGGTTTTGTGCTTGTTGTATGTGCAGAAGATTTGTTGTTGGAGGACAGATCGATGGGTGATTTAGAGTCTGAGAAGTAAGAGAAGAACGGAACTGTGGAGGTATTGAATTTGAAGACGAGAAACAGAGGAAGTAGTCTGCTGCTGTTGTTGATTTGTTGGTTCATGGTGGTTAGATTTTGGAAAGAGGTTAGGAGTTGGTGGTGCTAAGATACGAAGATGGATATGCAGTAGTTGTTATTGGTGGTATTGAGAAGTCAAGGATGGAGGTGATGTTACAGAGAAGTTGGAGTCTGCAACCATGGTTTGTCTCTGAATCGGTGAGGAGATTAAAAGGGATTTTGAGAAGTTGAGATGGAATCAGTAGTGCTGAGGTTCATGGGTTTGGATGTGGTGATGTTTTGAAATTGCGACTCGAGTTAGTTTCAGATTGAGAACTCAATGAAAGAGTTGTTGTCGATGCTGAGAAATTGAGATGTTGTTGGTCCGTGAACTAGTGGTGGGTATAATTGGTGATGGTTGATGGTGTTTACATTGGACGAGAAGGAGCTGCTACTGGTGATTACTCTTGTGTACAGATGCAATATGGAAAAATATCTGATGTTATTGCTTACAGTGGCGAGTTGATGGAGTTTGAGATGGTGCTGCTGCTTATGGGAATATGTTTCTTCATTTGAGAATTGGTAGTGATGCAGAATGGATGTCCAAGTTGTGCAATTTAAGTAAATGAAAAGGAAATTATGGAGCTGAACTGTTAGTGATAGATGAAGAAACTGATATGGAGTCTGTGTTGATGTTGAGCTCAAGATGAGCTGGTGGTTGAATTAGTCAAATGGGAGATGACGTGTTCAAGTTTCCACGTGTAAATGATTCCATGTCAGCTTGTACAGTTAACTACCTAGAGTTAAATGTTGAGGGCAAGTTTTTCCACTAGTGGGTGTAAATATGTGTGACGTGGCACCGTATTTTTATTTTGAAAAATTCGGATGGAAAAACTTAACACAGGGATACTTTTCTAATTCTGTTTGAAAGAGTGACATATTTGTAATTACAATTATAAAGAGGGACATATTGTCAAAAAACCTTTTTTTTTATTCCCAGAACAAGTAATGCAATACCTAATGCCCTAGCTAAAGAAGCAAGACAATTTTCTGGTAAGGTAATTTTGATTGGGATGTAACCTCGCCTTCATGGATTAATCTTAAACTAGTAGATAAATCAAATATCAAGGAAAAAAACTCTAACTCCTAGACGATTCCACTCTTGATGTAATTCTGAGAGCAAGTCTTATGGTGGAATCCAAGCCATTCCAAGTGTGGAAAAACCATGAAATGTCAAGTCTAGTGGCTTCCAAGTTGGGGTCTTCCACAGATAATCCAAACAGTGTTCCATGATTTCGTGGGATGGTCCGTGGAATCCGTGGTAGCGCTAATCAGATTAGCGTAAAACGCTATTAAGAATGGCTCACTAGAAGACGGAAAACGCCAATCAGAATAGCGCTCAACGCTAATCAGAATAGCACAAAACGCTATTCAGAATAGCGTTTTTTTTTATCCGTAGATTTAAAACGAGCCATTGAAAATCTAATGGCTGAGAAAAAAAGCACTAATCTTAATAGCGTTTTGTGCTATTCTGAATAGCGTTTTGTGCTATTTTGATTAGCGTTTTTTAGCACTATTCTGATTAGCGCTCAACGCTATTAAGATTAGCGTTTTTGTTGTTCCACCACTACACTTGCGCTTCCATCCACAATTCCAAATGCTGAGGTGGCGTGAAAGATGGAACTCTTCCACCATAAGACTTGCTCTGACTATGGCCTTGGATTAGTCCTTTTAATGAAATCTCATTTATATAGGGGGGGACTCACTCACATATTTACAACCAAGTACCCAAATGACATATACCCATGTCTCTGGTACTCTTGTTAACCTGCCCTATACCATCTAATTGGATAATGTGGGTCAACCAGACTCACATCAAGCATAACACCAATCATTCATGGCATTAACCCTTTCCTACAATAACCATCCACCTGCTCACAAAAAACAAAGGGCTGTGCTACCCCGCACGACAGCGTATAACAGAGTTATAAGCCAGCGAGTCAATAGCCGTTAGATGTAAACGATCTCCTTCTTCTACACACATATTTCTCTTACATCCTTAAACTTATTTAATATTTATCAAGTACTCCTTTTGGTGGCCAGCCATTAAAATCATATTCTTTCGTTGGATATGATGTTTCTGAAACAAAGAACACCATCACGGCATCACTCTCCATCACCTCATCCATTTTTATGACATAGTATTTTGTTTAAAAATCAATGTAAGAAGTATTTAGAGGGAAAACCACAACAAAAAATGCAATTTCTAAACTAGATTGAAGAGTCACGATATCAATGGTAAAGTGAGTTTTTAGAAAAAAAATCTAATCCAATCCGGCGTTAAAGCCTCTTTGTAACTACATCTCATTTCCTCTCTACAGTCGCCATTTTATCATCTCAAAAACCGATCAAAAAATAAATAAATTATCATCTCAAATCTAAGTCTTCTTTTTTCCTAATCCTCTCATCTAATTAAGGAACACAAACTATTTCATACTCTTTATAACCTCTCAAAAAATTTAGATAATACAAATCGATGATATATATTTTGGAGTAGTAGTAGGATGAAATGATAATATTCTGATAATTAAAAGGAAAATTATTGAAAAGGGGAGATGAGAACTTGGTGATAAGATTTTGAATTGGTTCAATACTATTAGATGGTATGCATTAATAAGTAGAATTCAAACCATGTTTCCTATCAAAATATGGCTCTAAAATGCTTGATATTAAACACACAAATTGAAAAGACGGATAGCCAAGTATTTTTTTGGTAAATCAAATGAAACCTGTTCAAAAATAGGAAAAAAATTCGTTAGAATCCATCTAACAATCCTCCATCAACGGAGAAGATCATTGCGCTTTTATAACATTTTGAAGGATTAATAATGTTTAATAAGCCACTGGATCTAATTAGAAGACTAAACAAAATTGATGGAAGTCTGTCTAGTTCTATCAAATTATTATCTTGATTTCTGGGTTCTCCATTTTTTAAGTCCTTTGTCATATCAATGCATCCGAGGATTGTTTTGATATTCTTTTGTGGAAGTAAAGGGCTTGTTAGCAATTATAATCACTGAATATTATCAACGGCTAAGAATTACTTTGTATTATCATCTAAGGGTGTTTAACCCGCTAGCTTATAAAGCTAGTATACAAGGCAGTGCGGGGTAGCATCTGCCAAAAACAAAACCCATCTCTGTTGCAACTTGCAGGGAACAAATGCTGTTCAATAGTCAAATTCTGAAAAGCAAACCCTTCTCTTTAAAACATCTCTGATCACTGAACCCCAAAACCACACCCACACCTTTGTTTTCTTAAAATCAAAAAAATCCTTTGTCAAACCACTAAATTCTTGAGCTAAACCGCCTTTGAAACCCTCAGAAAACCAACCCCCATTAACATCTTTTGCAGTGAAGCTCTTCAAAGGAAAAGTTCTAATTCATCTTCTTCATCATAACTGTGAGAGTGAGAATGTCACCTGGTCATTATCCATCTCTTCGCCTTACCCATGAGTACAGGAATCTAAGAGATGATCTCTTCAGAGCAATGCCACAGAACCCACATTACCAGCCTTTACAAAAGTTATGTGCAGGTGTTTGTGAAAATATCAAGGTGGGTTTGGATGTGGTCTTCATCAACCTTGCACTGAAAATGGTGAAGTTGAGTAGTCCTCTTGAGTTATCATCAAGTGATGTAATGGAGGAATTTATTGCAACACTAACCCAACTTGAAGAAATGGGTTATGATTGTGCAAAGCTATGGGCGAAATTTGATACGCTAAGAGCAATTTCAGCAGAAGAAGGGGGAGTTGTCCTCGGATTAGAAGAAACTACTTCAAAGAGGAGAAACAAACAAGTTGAAGCAACTACAACTCGTACTAGGATTTCTGAGTTAGAAGCTGAGCTGAAGAAGTTGAAAACTGTTTTAGAGACTGAAGAGAAAGAGATTGAAATCTTGAAGTTTACAGAGAGGAGCCCCATTGAAGAAAGAGAACAGATCTGGAAGAACTTTAGATCTGCTGCCACAGCTCCATGGTAGTAGGCAAATGGGTTTTTTCCTATCTACTGATACTGATCAATCTTACCATGTTTTCTAACTTCTCTGGGTTTTGTTAAAAATTTGGTCCTTTTTTTTTTTAGATTTGTAGAAAGTAGTTTGATTTGTCTTAATTTGGGGGATGTAATGTATGGATTTGTATTGTAATGGATGAACTGGTATTTCCCAAAATCCTTGTGGTGCTTTTTGATTTGTAACCACACCAAATGGGTTTTTACTCTTGATACTGATCAATCTTACTATGTTTTCCAACTTTTCTGGGTTTTGGTAAAAATCTAGTCCTTTTTTTTGGTGATGTAGAAAGTAGTTTAATTTGTCTTAATTTGGGGGATGTAATGTACGGAGTTGTAATGGATGAACTGCATTTTGATTTGTCTCTGTGAATTGATACTGCCCCAAAATCCTTTTGGTGCCTTTTGATTCATTTGTCAAGAACTAAGAGATCCTTAAATTGGCATATCAAATGCAATGGGAGTTCTTTACACGGAACAGAGTTTATCATGGATGTCGGATGTTACAGAACAAGCAAGAAAAACTAGGACTCCCAGACAAACAGGAATCACCCAAAAATATAAAACCTCAAAATAAGCTAGAGAAAACAACTTGCTTCATAGCTCAGAAGCAAAAGGAACAGATGCTGCCTACACTGGCGAAATCTATTGAAGCTTTCATCCACATGCTCCAGCTTTAACACAAGCTTTGGGATACTACTGCTTCTCTCCAATTGCCAAAACCAGCACCCGTCTTGGCCATTTTTTCTGCAGCAACAAAGACTGCATCTTCTCTAAGATTTTAAGAATCCTTCGGCACCTCGCCTCAACAATCCAGAGAAGTTCGTTCTTCATAAAGCTTTGCAGAACACTAACAGGATCAGAAACAATCTTAACTGATCTCCAGTCCACTTCAAAGCTAGAATAACAGCCACTGTTTCAACAACATAGTTTGCCTGAATACCCAACCCCACAGCTAAAGCATAATTGAAAACAGCACTAGAGCTCCTACAAACAAAGCTTGCACCAGCTGCGTTCAATAGTTCACCATCTTCTTAATCGGCCTGAGTTCAGCAGTAATATTTTGCAAAACATTCTTCTTAATTCTCACAAACACCAGTTAGCTCCTTCAAAAATCATTGCATTTCTCATAAACAATATACCCACCATTGAGCTAAACGTGGCCACTAACCACATCTCTTTTGTAGCAGGACTTTTCTGTCGAGCTTTCTTCAAAAAAACAAATCAAAGTTCTCAACAACATAAGTGAACCCAAACTGAAGCACTAGTAGTAGCAGGGGATTCCCAAAAGCAAGTGAATGATAACCCTGTAGGAGTGAATAGATGTTCATCGTTAGATGAGAGTGAACTCGATATAACTGTAAAACAGAACTGTCAACAATGATGAATCATTATGACATGCAGCTGAGTCGATTGGGATCCAAAGCAGGCAACACATCTGAGCATTCAGCATCCTCAGTGAAACAAATTCTATCTTAACCACAGATATTATATAGAGTTCTATTTTTGTCTTCCCACTTAATACTTCCAATGAAAGTGAACTCTACATACCATAGCAACGAATAGCTGGGAAATTATCCCCGCGATGAATCAACTCTGAAGAACTTATACTTAGTGAGGATGGTATTTATCCTTGCTATGACAGTTATCCTCGTGACATAGTCATCCTCAAAAACTGAAAGAAAAAAAAAGGCAATAATTTCCTGATCCAAATTCTTTTTCATGACGTTTGAGAACCTGTACGATAACACAAACAAGAAGTCCTAATCAAGAATTGCAAAGAAATATGAGGCAAGAAACCATATTCTTGAATGGTTTGACTCCTGTTATAACAATAGATTGTTTCTGAAGCTACATATGAAGCTCTCACGTCTCATGAATTGTGCTAAGCCAGCAGATCATATTACCTTTGGATTTCGTGAGAAGGTTGCTGAATAGCCATTATCATGATTCCCAGAAATACTTTGGGACATCTGGATATCTTCCTCTGTGATTCAGAAGCGACTCGATGACTTCTGCCACCTATTAAAAAAGTAAAGAATTAATTCCAAGGACTAGCAGAAAAGGAAAACTCACATGATTTGGTCTATTCTTATTGGCATGACAAGAGATAACATGTTTCTGACATACATACAACATTTCACCCTCCGATTTAGTAAACATTTGAACAAGTCTAACAGTGTTTCTTTCCTTATCTGTTTTTTGACACCCAAGTTTACGTTAAACACAGAAAGAGTGGGTGCAGGCTAAATATACATAATAGCCATATAACTTAATCCATGAAACATCACAAATCAAGCCATACGCTTATTAATCAAAGAAGAGACATTTATAACTAGTTTCATGCCTTACTCTTCATCTGACAAATGAGGTCCCCTATCAAAATAATCATCAAAGTACAGAATAAAGTCAGGTTTAAATGGCAATATGGAAGTAATAAACGGTCTCCGCATGTACAAATCTGTGTAGAACTGTGCAATCTCCAAATCACGTGATTTGGGAGCATGCACAGGGGAGGTTTAGTTCATAAGCTGTTACAAGTGGGACATTAAGACGTTGTTATTAAAGTAGATCATAGATAAATTTAAAAAAAAAAAAAAGTACGAAATAATACGAATTTGGAGGCATTATTCCTAAAAAAGTAATTAAAGATGTATTAGGCTTCTGCTGATCTTGAATGCCAGTATGCTTTTAACGTTATCAATTTGGAGTGCTTCACAACACATCCTCTTAGAACCTGCCTCCTATGTGATGGTATAGTTAAACAATCTTAGGCTCTTAAAAACTGATATTTCACTGTTTGTTTGAGAACTTCCGGGATAGAAACTCATAAACTAGAAGTGTGCTCAAATTAAGTTTCTAGCATAATTCCACGAAATATATAATTCCCTGGCTCTCGAAGAAAACTAGTTTTATGTTTACAATTGCATTGGCTATGCTTTTAATTTACAGAGCACAATTCTCTTGTGATCAGCTACTCCTACTCTTGTAAATACTCTCTTTTAATAAGAGGATAACCTTTCTATTTCAAACAATAAAAAACAAAAAAAAAAATCTTGCAGAGCACAACCCTTTTACCTGAAATTAACTTCGCAAATAAGCAAGGAAAATTATATTATTTTCACAGCATTAACTTAAATGCGAGAAAATAAATAGCTACCAAACACGATTACTTAGAGGGGACTACAAACTAAAGAGTGGAGTAATAACCTTTTTGGAGTGAATGACAACATCTAACAGTGAACAGGGTGATGTGATTTATTGGCTATTCACCATAAGATGTTTGCATTCACCCCAAATGAGTTGTCATTTCAACTCTTAGGGATTTGCATGAGACTGGTCCTATAAAGTGAAAGGTGAGAAACTAACAGCTTCAAATCCTATTGTTGGTTATTTAGGTGAACCAAGAGTAATAATTTGAGACTGGTCCTATTGAGTGAAAGGTGAGAAATTAAAAGCTTCTTCTCAATAATCCTATTCAGTGAGAGACAGCTAGTAGCTCCTCACCTTCCACGTCTTAGCAGAATCAGTAATTCAGTATGAAACTACACTCTCATTTCGCCAAACTAAACCAGCAACTACAAGCGTCTAAGATCTCGAATCCATAGATAATCGCCAACTAAACAGTCATCTAGCTAGGTGAATGCATGGGAATTTGAAAATAACTGAATCGTAGTCTGTCAGACGCAACTAATTAGCTACAAATATAGACATCTAGCAACATCGGGTTGGAGTTTAGCTCTAATGTTATTCTTAACTCAAACTAAGAATACAAACCTCCATATCCACTGAGTAAATCTTAATAGAACTACTGATATGGGGTGTTTTAACTTTGTTAATACCAAATCTTGAGCGTCATATCATATTAACCCATCTTGATTCAGTCAGTTCAATATAAAGTTCTACTCTATTCCAGTTTAGTAACTATAGGAAAGACTGCTTCCTACTGACTACATTTTTTCTTCAAAAAGCGGTCATCACCCAAGTTACCTTAAGCGGTACATTCACAGAATAAATGCAGGAAAACCACCACAACCAGTGATCGCCAACAAACAAACATAAGGTTGTGACCAAGAGAAAACAGTAAAGTCACACCACCAAGAATGTACTGATTAAGAATTATATGCGGCAAATCTAACACGCGGTAGGCAGGGAGATTTTATCTCAAAATCTTCCACAACCAATAATCTAATAGAGGGGTGCACAACCATAAGCAACTATTCACTACCCAAATGAGCGAATGATTTCTTCCAAAGAAGGAAACAGATGATGCAATATCCACTACAGTGATGGTGAAATGAAATTATACCTGCCAAAATGAGAATGTCTTACTGGATTTTGGCATTCTAGATACTAGGACAACACACCAGGGAGCAAGGCTGATGTTTTTTAAGCATGATGTTGTAAGAGATCAGGCATGCTATTGGGCTTGTTAGCATGGCACATAGGATACTTGATTTGAGGAAATTAAATTCGAATTTGAAGCAATGAAGAGAAGGAATTGAGATACATGCTATTCCTAAGAAAGTAAATTAGAGATACATTAGGCTTCTGCTCGTCTTCAATTCCACAGCTTAACAAAATCCGTCTAAAACCATACTTTTGATTCACCTAAATAACCAACAAGTATAAGTGTCTAGGATCTGGAATCCATATATAATCATCACCAACTAAACTGTCATCTAGCTAGGTGAATGCAAGGGAAATTGAAATTAACTGAATCATAATCGAGAGCCTCGAGGAAACTAATTAGCTACGAATACACACAGCAAGTAACATTAGCCTTGGGAGTAATGTTATTCTTAACTCTTACAAAGACTTACAAAACCTCACACGTTCAATGGTTGGTATGTAAATGTCCTCAAATGAATTCTGCAAAACTGAACTGTCTAATGTGAAAACAATCTTAACTAGTGAGACTATTAATGATTGAAATAAGGTGTCTAACAACAAATTTTGAGTGTTACATGATACTTAATTAGCTAACCCATCTTGATTCATTCAGTTTAACTCACAGGAAACCAATATAAATCTAGAGAGAAATCTGAATCTTTGCACACAGAAAAAGGGAAGTGTTGATTGTTACTAACCTTATTGTTACTTGCTGGTAGTAGGTGAGGCCAAGAACATCATCAACATATCTGGTAATCTTGTTTCAGAAAGAAATTTGACTTTAACTACTACTACTCCCCTCTAGATCTTCAACTTTACTTCTTCTTCTGCTTGGGAAGCTGTGCAACCTAAGCTTCTGTACCATTCTTATTAGTAATTTTTTATGGATCCTTTGGAATAGGTGTTGACTGAGTAAATCTGTAAAAAAGTACCTGAAAACTGTAAATATGAACCAGTTACATTACATTCAAAGCAGTTAATGGTATTACCCCCAAGAAAGCTAGTACCCCTATTAGCACCCATGAAAAAAATCTTCTCCCAAAAAACCTTACGACACTGTCCACACTCCACTCCATTATTGTCCTTCCCATGGTATTAATCTTTCCTGCAATACCCACTGCTCGCCCATCTGCCCTCCCTCCTCCTCTCACTGAATCCAAAACCCACTTTGAGAAACCACTAAACTTTGCAAAACCACCACTCCATTAACATGTCTTTAGGTTCTTGCAGTGAAGCTCCTAAAAGGAAGAAGAGTACTACTTATTCTTCACCTTCATCCTCAACTAGTCATGGTTATCCATCTCTTTGCCTTACCAATGAGTACAAGAATTTAAGAGATGATCTCTTGCCACAGAACCCACATTACAATCCTTTACATAAGTTCTCTGCAGGTGTTTGTGAAAATATCAAGGTAGGTTTGGATGTAGTCTTCATTAACCTTGCACAGAAAATGGCGGAGTTGAGTAATCCTCTTGAGTTATCATCAAGTGATGTACAGGAGGAATACATTGCAACATTATCACAACTTGAAGAAATGGGTTATGATTGTGCAAAGCTATGGGCAAAATTTGATACACTAAGAGAAATTTTAGAAGAACAAGAGGGAGTTGAGCTCAAATTAGAGGATATTACTTCAGATAGGAGAAACAAAGAAGTTCAAGCAACCATAACTCATACTAGGATTTATGAGTTAGAAGCTAAGTTGAAGAAATTGAAAGCTGTTTCGAAGACTGAAAAGGAAGAGATTGAGACCTTGATGTTAACTGAGAGGAGTCAAATTGAAGAAAGAGAACAGATCTTGAAGAACATTAGATCTACTGCCACAGCTCCATGGTAGGCAGCTACTATAATCACACCAAATGGGTTTTTTTCTTGTCTACTGATTCTGATCAATCTTACTATGTTTTCTAACTTCTCTGGGTTTTGTTAAAAATTTGGTCTTTTTTAAATAAAAAATTGTAGTGGAAAGTAGTTTGATCTGGGGATGTAATCTATGGACTATTAATGGAATGCACTGCATTTTGATTTGTCTTTGTGAAATTGGTATTGCCCCAAAATTCTTCTGTTGCTTTTTGATTCAATGGTAGTAGAAATTGCAGAAACCTTTTGATCAAGGTTTTTGTTAAATTTTTTGAGTCACATTCATTTATTCTGCCACAGCTCCATGGTAGCTAGTATTTCACACCAAAGGGGATTTTCCTTTTCTACTGATAAAAACACTGATCAATCTTACTATGTTTCCTAACTTTTCCGGGTTTTGGTAGAACTTTGGTCTATTTTTTTAGAACTGTAGAAAGTAGTTTTATTTGGGGGATGTCAGATGTGATTTGTTTTTGCGAATTGGTAGTGCCCAAAAATCCTTATGGTGCTTTTTGATTCTAAGAGCTCCTTAACGATGCAAAATCGAAAGTTCTTTACACGAACAGCGGAACGGTCGAGACATTTACAATGGATGTTGCAGAACAAGCATGAAAAAAGAGGACCCTCCCGCAAACAGAAATCAGCCTAAAAATAAAACCTCAAAATAGGCTAGAGAAAACAACAACAACCTGCCTCATAGCTCAGAAACTAAAGGAACTGATGCTGCCTTCACTAGAAAAATGTATCGGCAACTAAAGGACCAACTTCTATGTACATGCTCCAGCTTTAACACAAAATTTGGGAACTACCGAACTCTTCCTTGTCTCTTGGCCATTTCTCTGCAGTTCAAATCTCACAATAAACATGACATAAATGTATCTCTTAAGATTTTAAGAAAAATGAACACATCAACATTCACTTTTGCGGAAAAAAAA
The DNA here is from genome assembly GCA_023531105.1 of Papaver atlanticum. Lineage (NCBI taxonomy): Eukaryota > Viridiplantae > Streptophyta > Magnoliopsida > Ranunculales > Papaveraceae > Papaver > Papaver atlanticum. The sequence goes on along the minus strand of JAJJMB010012638.1, from coordinate 4,154,131 downwards.
ACGAATAGACATCGTCTCTTAATTGTTTTTTCCACTTCTGGCTGTTGATAGAGGAGAAGAAAACATTGGAAGGAAAAACTGATCTTTTCAGCAACGTCAGTGTAACATACATCATGGAAGTGGTATCTCTGGTTGCTGAAAAAATCAGTTTTTGATTTTTTTGAGACGCATCATCATGATGGTTCTCTACGTAATCAAGGACTTAAAATCTTTTTAGTGGTGGTGGTTATTAGTATGATATAGAAGTTTTATCCTTGTTAAGGATTTGGATTAGGAAATAGAGGAATTAATGTTGAAGGAATTGATGATAGAGAAGGTACGAATAAGATATATACATGTCAAAGTAGAAATGTATTTGTGTATATAGTGTCCATTCTCAAGAGAGTTAATTAGAGTGAGTAGAATAGTTAGGAGGGAGTGCAACCCAATTAGGTAAGTCATGACTTGGTTCTGAAATACAAAAAGGTCCATGGTTTTTGTCACTTGGAAATTGGAATGATTCTTTTGGACCTATATCTCATTAAAAACTCAATACTTACTGGAAAATACCGTTTTATTATCAAAGTTATATCAAAATACTCACTTGTAAATTTGTAATGATTCTTTTGGACATGCATTCTACATTTGCAGTCGGTAATATTCTGCAAAACTTTCATCTTATTTCTCAGCAAGCACCGGTTAGGTTCTTCCAAAAATATTTATTGGCACGATTGTATGTGGATTTGAGATGGTAGGCACTTTGGTTATATAGGTGAATCAAAATTATGGTTTTAGACGAATATTTATGTAAATTTGAAGTATCCATTTTTTTTAATTTTTTTTATGTAAAAAGGAAATATATAAAAATTAAATAATGTAGTACAATAAATTTACAATTTCATTTTTATCAAAAATATTAGAGATGATGCTTATTTTTTGAACTCTTTGGTGCAGGTGAATTGTCCTATGTTGTATTCTTCTGATCTTAGTTTCTTTTGCAATTGAGTCCGCCGCTGCAGTGATCTCTAATTATGTATCTAACCTGTGTCTGTGGGAGTTTTCTTATAATTTGCATAGTTTCTTCTACAGTATTCTCCGTTGCCCAAGAAGTAATCGCTCCATTTTTGTTGATTGAATCCGCAAGTAGTTTACAGTCAGTTGCAATTGAAACACTTGAAAGGAGATTTTCTTCTAACCATTTTAAAGCTCTAAGGAGGGCTTTTGCTTCTGCATGAAATGTTGAATGGGCTCATTTCTAGCCTGCTAAGATATGCATGAAAGCTTCTTGGTCCACTGAATACATAATGAAAGCATATCCCAGGATAAATCCTCTTTTTTTATAGGAGGCATCAACGAATATTATCCAATCTAACTTAAATTCTGACCATGAAGTTTTAGTAAACTTATTTTTATGGTCACGAGTAATTTTCCTTTGGTACTTGCCCCTTGAATAAAATTCTTGATTTGTTCAATCAACTTTGTAGGATCAAGATTGGGTTTTTGAAAGACTACCTCGCATCTATATTTCCATATAAACCATATTGTAGCGATTTTTTTTTTATATAAATTACGAAAATTTTGGATCTGAAATCCAATTTTCTACCCGGTTGGTAATTGAGTCTGTGCATATTTGAGTATTGACTGCATCCGGGAAGCAGCCAAACATATGGCTCTAGCATATTTAGAGTTGTGAGTTGTAAGTCTACTTGTGGTAGGTAATGCCTTTTGAGTTAATTTCCAAATGAACAGCCTAATTCTTGGAATAATTTGCATCTTCCATAATTTTTTCCTAGGGAATCCACTTGAGATAACAACTCTTTTGGTGTGAATGCAAACATCTATGATGAACAGGCAGTAAAAGTATCCACCCAACAATATGTTACAAGAGAACCTTGTTCACTCCAAAAGTAGATGATTCTGTTCGATAGCTATTTATTTTCTCACAATTAAGTTAACTTTCTGGAGAAACTATAATTTTGGTTGCTTATTTACAGTGTTAACTTCAGGAAAGACTCTTCTTTCTGGCCTGATTTGGAGTCGTTTATGAATATGTTGGAGGAGTATGACTGCTTGGATATGGTGGTTTTGCTAGTGACTCTAAGTGGAGAAGAAGGGGTATCCTGTAGTTTCCATGTGAATATTGTGTAAAAATTCAGTGGAGAGACTCACTCACTTGCTTTTGGAATGCCTACTAGTATTTCAGTTTGGTAGTGGTTGGTGCTGGTTGTGTGATGTATTTGGGTTCACCGGTGTTGGAAACTTTTGACATTTTTCTTTTTCTTAAAGCTTGACAGAAAAGCCCGGCTACAAAAGAGATCTTTAGTCATCCTGGTAGGTGAATGCAGGGGAATTTTTGAAGTCAGCTACATAATAGCCTGTCAGAGGCAACTAATTAGCTCCGAATATACGCATCAAGCAAAATCAGCGTTGGAGTCTGGCTCTAATGTTATTGTTAGCTCTAACAAAGAATTACAACCCTCTCATACCCCAATCATAAAACGGTTGATGGACGCTTGATCAATTTTTGGTTCGAAAACACTTCCCATCAACTGTTTTTTTTACTCCAAAAATTACACCCGAGATACTAGTCCAAGGCGATTCAGCCAGAAACTACCGAGGGTCCCAAAGAATTCACATCATTAGGGAACATTTATGGTGGATTTGTTTGCCGAATTCACCATTTCTAGGAATTTATAATCCCATGGGATTACAAATTCTGGGATTTATGTAAATTTTTTGTGTATTTGGTAACTCAATAAAAATTCTTAGGATTTATAGAGTTTTCTTGTATTAATGTCTTTGTACCATTTGGCATTACCCTCAAATCATAAAATTGCATATATATGGGATTTAGAGTTAAAAAAAGTGGGTCCATAAATCTCATGATAAGTTTCCCAGCAAATAGGGGGAGGGTCGGACTCCATATGGAGGATTTGCTGGAAAACTGAATCTCGTGAGAAACATGATTCCAAGGATTCAGGCAGCCAAACATACAGAGGGAAACGTAATTCTACCAAATCCCCTAGACCCATAAATCCCACCTTTAAAATTCTACATCCAAACCCACCATTAGGCTTCCCTACCCTGATGTACTTGGGCAATAAGTTTTTTATAAACTATAAATATAAATATAGACTCAAACCTCTTGTAACAAACTCTTAATTAATCCTGGCTATTTTGGGGCCTTTGGTGTTTATTTGGGGCCTATGACTAGATGACAAAAATGTGCCATTATAAAGTAAATCCAAAAACCTCTTAGCCAACTATTTTAACTAATGTCTAGTTTACCCCAGTGTTAATTAATAATTTTAGATGTTAATTAACGGTTTTAGATGTAAAACCAACTAATATTAATTGAACTTCCAATCATTAAACAACTGAAAATTTCATATTTTTTTTCCCAAAATCACCTCCAGAATTGGTATACGTTAGTGCATTTTAGTGGACCGATTCTGGGTTTGTGTACGCCACCACGAGAAAACACACATAATCGGTGTACTTATACGTGTACAAAGACCGGTGGAAGAAATCGGTAGTTTAACAATCTTATATAAACCGATTGTTGCACACAAGGAAAAAATTTATTCATGCTTTTAAGACATCTTCATTCATTTCAAATCAGTCTAACCACTTTCGTGGGCATCACGGATGCACTTAGCACGTGCATCGAGCCTTTAAAGCCCTAGACGACCCTAGTGGACGAGTTATAGTCTCGTGAAGGTTTACATAGAGATCTACCCACAAAAGTTACACAAAAACTTCTAAAATTATCAATCTTCATCGAAGGAATCTTCGTCCGGTACATTGAATGACATATGGTCGGGATTGAACTCCAGAATTTTGGACTTCATAAATTCATAGCTTTCAAAATTTTGAATTCTTCACATTTTTCCTCGAAGTAGTGTCTTCTTGCGACATCCTCATGCACAAACACAAATTTACTTTTTTAGTATTCAAGTGGAGTATCAAACAGCCGATCTTATGCGATAGAAATTGATAAATACTTACAAATTCATGGATCGACAAGTCTAAGTGGCTATGGATAAATATCTTCTCATGTATGTCTACGTAATCAGTAATTCCTTTTTGGATTAGTTAGAACCTTTTGCACATTTGTCGTCAAGTTCTTCCCTTTGTATTTTCATAATCTACCACGAATTTGAGATACACCTTGCCCCAAAATATTTCAGGTGTAACCCTTTCGGCTAAGACATCTTCACGTGGGGTTTCATTGTACCATGTTTTTTTTACTATGGCCAAATCTTCGGCGAAATCAAATGATGCCATGCTTGTATGTAGAGGTATGGGATGAGTAGTTGCAGCGTATATGGAGTAGGAGTGAATAGAATGAGCAAGTTTGAGGAAAATTGGGTCTGGGTGTGAGGTCTCTTTATATAGAGAAAGATCCCAAGGGCTATTTTTTCGAACAAAGTAAAATAATTTAGCACAATCGATACTCGTAAATGTCCATAAAAACCGATTTATTTTGTAATCGATCTTTGTGGTTGTCCACTTTGACCGGTTGTGGATTTGAAAATCAACAACAAATTTTTAACTTTACACCGACCATAATCGGTTCATATTAACTCATACGTCATCTGATTGTGTGTAAAAAAAGATACTGGAAACTGACTTATATAAGGCCTACAGAATCGGATTATACATAACACCGACATAAATAGATTTTATGCTTATGTTTACAAAAAAAAAAAAGTTGAATCATGATTACAAACCAATTATACCATAAATCCATTGCATATAAGTCTTAGAACATTAACCTTTAAACTTAAAACATGTATTTTAATAATTCAGTTCATAATAAAGTATAAAGTCATAAGGATCAGGCAGCAACACCACCAGCATTGTCAGCACCATCAGCATCAGGAGCAGCATCATCACCATCAGCAGCAACACCATCGGTAGCACCATCAACGGCTTCTGCTAAAACTTTATCAATTTCTATAAACTTCTCCTCAAAATCCAACCAATCTATAATTTCTTGTCTCCTCCTTTCTGCAAAGATGCCTAGCACCCCAAGTTCCTCATATGTAAGCTGGTCTGTAATTGTCAAAGCCTTCTATAGTTTGGTCTCTCGATAAAATGCAACATTGTTTTTGTTGACAAAGATTTTCTCTGGCACCCTCTTAAGATCACTTACTTGGAATTCTCGGTTGTAAAATTTCAAGTGACTGAAATCCATCTACAAAGAGTTCAATATACAAAAAAATCTGGTTAGACAATGGTATATAAGGCAATATGTGTAATCCGATTCTGTATGGAAAAATACACATGAACATGAAACCCATGGAATCGATTTATAAAGATATAAGTAAAAAACGATTCTTATTTGAGAATCTCAAAGACAAGCTTCATAATCGGTATTTGAACCACGTACATAAAAACCGATCCTAAGATAATAAAAAAGTTAGAGAAAAACATTAGTACCAGAAATCGGTATATGTTAATGCAGACCGATTCCTGTCATGTTTTTATATATTCTGATTTTTCCCAGAATCGGTGGATTCTAATCACCCTATAAGACGATTCTGGTGCATGTTATACACTACGCTTCGACGTAAACCGATTCTGGGTAGAATCAGAGATTCTGATTTGTGAAAACTTGGGTTTTAGATGCCTAAATCAATGAATAAATGAGTCTAAGAGAATGGGTTTGATGGGGATTCACCTTATGGATCGGTGATTGTTGACAAAAAGAGTGAAAATATTTTTTTTGATTTGGGTTTGAAGATTTGAAGAAAATGGAGAGTTTTTGTGTTTTAGATTTTAGTTTTTTTTTTTTTGTGTTTTGTTTTTTAATGAAAATAGAAATGTTTACTACTTGTATGAGTATAGTATTAGGGGTAACTTGTGCCTATATTGGTCATTTCACCCATTTTAGCCACCCCTTAGCATCCTTCTAGTTGGGAGCAAAATTTTGATAGGCCCCAAATAGAATGGATAAGCCCCAAAATAGCTAGGCTCATAATATTGCCTAAGGATTTTTCCTTTTTCTCCGAATATATTTTTTTCTTTTCTTTTGTGTTTTATTAGTTTTACAGGCGTTAGCGAGTGGCGCCGCAAGTAGTTATGGAGTTGGTTAACACTATAGTTCTAATGGATGAAACTTTGGCAATACGAGTGGCATTGCAGTGCTCTTACTGGTGGATATATGTTGTTGAACGATATTCCAATTGTACGTATCGCTTATGCAACGAACGAAAATCTGGAAACTGGTGTCTCTATAATTACGGATCTATTGAATAAACTCTCGGAATCTCTTGTTCAATCCATGAAAGAATTGATGGATAGACTCATGAATATATAAAAGAAATTGGATGATCAAAATACTATGGCACGGGAAAATCACAACGTACTCAATCAGATGCGCAACAACATTGATATTCTACTTAAACAACAAACGATTATGGGTATTAAGTTGTTGATGTTGGAACTCAAACATGACAACTTGGAGAATTTGACTACAAATATCAAGAAGAATATGTACGCAAAGTCGGATCACCAAAAGAATCTTGAATAAGACCTTGAAAACAAGGTGGATGAACAAAAAAATATTACACAAGACTTTGAAAACAAGGTGAACGATGTTCAGGATGATATTACCGCTCTACGCGACAATATATAATATATGCGTCGATCAGTTTCTTCTTTGGAAAATGTTATACCGGCCTTGGGATGTACCACATCAAAACAATGACAAAAATCGTCCGGAGCTCTATAAGTGATCTTTCGATTTTGTCTCTTACTCTTGTTGATGGTTAATTGATGTTAATAATTACTCCACCTATATTTAGGAGTGTTTTTGTATACTTTTTAATAACTATTATTGTGTTTCTCATTTGAGTACGGGGATAGTAATTTTTTTTATTGTTCTCAAGTTATTTTATTCACAATTACTAAAGGCTGGTACGACCAAAATCACTTATAAGTTTTTAATCGTATATCAAATGGTACCATCTCCTATAATGCTGATACCAGCCTTTAGCAATCGTGTCATTCTTGACATTCTTTGGAAACTGTAGTTGATAATGTTTGTTGGATTCAGTTTTTCACTTCATTAGTTTATTTATAGGGTCGTGTGAAAGATTGTCGTTTATAATACTTAGGTACATATATAACATCAAAGATAATAAAAATCAGAGTCCAAATCTGCTTTCTATTGTGGCTCGGTTTCTATGAGACATCGAATATTGTTCTTTAGTTGTATGGAGTCCGCATTTTTCGTAATGAATACCTATATGAATGTCTAGAAACTACTTCTCTGAATCAGTAAATGATAATAAAAGTACCACTATGGCTTTTGTAAGTAAGTCAAATTGCCTTAACCATTTAGTTTATTTGTTCATGAAGTTATTTATTCATTTGCGGATTGGGGCTCTAGGTATGAGATATTTGGCTATGTTGTGGTTCTATATTTGAGTCCATTTAAAGGAGAAAATGAGATGCTTAGCCATGTTGCACTTGAGGTGAGATGTTTAGTAATGGTGTCTTTAAATGAGAACGCTTCTATCTTAAATGTGTTTCAACTTGTTCCTGGCACTTTATTTTGGTGTTTTTATTATATTTACAGGGGTTTACTCAATAATGCTTTTATATATTTGTAACGATTTAAAAAGAGTCATCAAAATTAATAACTTTCTGAGAGTTCTATAGAATTTGGCAAAACCTTGCAGAGTTATCTAATGTCTTACAGAGATTTGGAGAATCCCGAAGAGTTGTAAAACAATTTTTTTATAGAAATCTGCATGAGAAATAAAAATACTTAATTTATCATAGCTTATTTATTATACTAACTTATTTATTATGCTGAGTTACTCCAAGTGCAGAAAGTAGAAAGTAATTCGGACCATTTCCGTAGTAGTTGACATTAGTAAAGGGTGATGGGTACGGTGTTGTGAACCTTTCAGACTCTGCGTCGAACACTATTACTATGTGATCATAATTTCTCCATAGTAACTTTCCTTGCCAATGTATACCAGTAGGGTCCTGAGGCACAAATTATGGTAGGTATCCAAAGATACCCGTAGTCACCCAACCTTGGTTGGTTCCAATAGCGTAGATAGACACCCCAACTCCTTGTACTTCATCAAGTTTAAAAACCCTAATGACTCTAGCTTACCATCCTCCTTTGAATCAACACATACAAACCCTATTCCTACATGCCTTTCCTATTTGGGATACATAGCTAGGGTTTTATATTCTTTGGTCATAAAATTGAAAATAATCACTGGACTAAACCCTATTCTTACCCTATTCCTATTCACACCAGTAATTAGCAAGGAATTTGAAAGGATGGTTAATGAATAATATTTCAGAAATATGTTTAAAGAGAATGAAAAAGATGTTCATCTATGTGATTCATCCTTTAGGTAATTATTAGAACTTTGTTATTCTCGAAACTCCTAGTGATAGTAAATGGAATTATGATTTTAAAATGAGAGAATACATCGTTAAAGCTCCATTGCATAGGCCTTAGAGGTACAAATTAATAGGATGCTGCAACGGTCTTATGTGTATTCTCTCATTTTAAAGAGCGAAAAAAACACATAAGACCGTTGCAGCATCCTATTAATTTGTACCTCTAAGGCCTATGCAATTGAGCTTTAACGATGTATTCTCTCATTTTAAAATCATAATTCCATTTACTTTCACTAGGAGTTTCGAGAATAACAAAGTTCTAATAATTACCTAAAGGATAAATCACATAGATGAGCATCTTTTTCATTCTCTTTAAACATCTTTCTGAAATATTATTCATTAACCATCCTTTCAAATTCCTTGTTAATTACTGGTGCGATCCTACAGCGAGATCTAAGTGGTAGTCTCGACAACATCTCCATCTTGAGGTCGTCGGGGAAATAGGGAGTACGAAAAGCTTTGATGGCTGGAACAAGAGAACCATCAATCGTATCCTCTATAAGAACCATGATGCAAAGCGATCTAAACTCCAGAAGAATAGTTGAAGCAGGAAGAGATAAAGAGTGAGAGGAGGCTAAGTTTTCGATTTGGGGATTTCCTCATTCTAAACTTCAATTAATTAAAAAATAAATAAATTATTATTGTATATACAACATCCTTCTTTAGTTTAACAAAGTACAATAAATATAAAAAATAAAAATATATTTACACATTAACGCATAATAATTAAAATAAAAAATGTTTGAAAGAGATTTTTAAGAAAAATAAATATTATTATTAATCATATCATGGAGAACTTTATATGCATTTATCATATGGGTTTTATTGAAATAAAATAAAAGAGAATGAAACATATTCTTAATTTTTTGGAAGTTTTCCAAAATCTTACATATTTTGCAAGACTATAATCAAAGAAAATATATACATAAAAGTCACTCAAAGTCTTGAATACAGGTAAGTACACAAAGTCTTTGAATTTTCAATTTTTTAACAAGTAATACAAACTTTGGAAGATATTTTACAATCTACAACCGGTAACATAAACTTTGAGAGAGATTTTAAAAGTATACAACCAATAACACAATACTTTGTAAATCCGTTAAAGTCTTTAGAAATCACTAAAAGTATTTTTGAGTAAACCCCCATAAGATTTTTGTGACCGGTTTTTGTTTTGGAGGTTCAAAATCTTTACCATCTCCCCAGGTGCATGAATTCGAAGGAGCGGAACATGGGTTATCGATCTTGTTGGTATTTGAGTGTTGTCAGGCTATAATAAAAAAATATTGTTGTTCTGTAGGAAGCACCATCCTGTCATGTAACTTCTTTTGGAAATTTTCATTTTTATCACCTATAGAAGTTGTTGCATAAGGAAATTTGTATTTGAAGAAAACTACATCACGAGACACAAAAAATTGTTTACTTTCCAAATCAAACAACCGCCAACCTTTTTTTCCATAAGGATAACCAACAAATATACAACATCGACTTCGTGGATTAAACTTCTTTCGATCACGAGGGACAAGGCTTGCATAGCACAAACATCCAAATACTCGAATATGAGTATAAATAGGAGGCTTCCTATGTAAAAATTCATATGGAGTTATCTCATTGAGCAAGGGAGTAGGCATGCGATTAATAATATAAGCAACACTTAAGATACACTCACCCCAAAACCAAATAGGTAAATTGGATTGAAATCGTAAAGAACGCGCCACATTCAATATATGACGATGTTTGCGTTCAACTCGCCCATTTTACTGTGGTGTATGCACACATGAAGTTTGAAATTATATACCCTGTTCAGCAAAGAAAGGAATTAATGGAAGAAATTTTGTTCCATTATCACTGCGCACCTTCTTAACCTAACCTGTCTATTAAATTGTGTTTTTTTCATAGCACAAAAATTCTGAAAATTTTGCACCACCTCAGTTTTATGTGCCATCAAATAAACCCAAACACAACGAGAATAATTGCCGACAATGGTAATAAAAAAAAATGTGCACCACAAGAATATGGAGTACGATAAGGACCCCACACATCACAATGAACTAAATTGAAGAAGTCATTAGCTTTATTCTCACTAACCGGAAAAGTAGTTCGAGTTTGTTTAGCTTTAAAGCAAATATCACACGGTTCATTAAGAAATTTCTGACAATCAACTTTATTCATACCCGTAAGTAAAGAAACAACCTTATTATACGCATGACCTAAACGTCTATGCCATAAACAATAATCTTCTCCAGCAGATACTCGATTTGCGGTAATGAGCGTTCTACTATGGAAGATATAGACCCCGTCTCATTCCTCAACAACACCAATCACCATCCTCATAGTGCGGTCCTGTATCACACATAATTTATTAGTCAAAGTGACAATACATCTCAAATCTTTGATTAAACATGATAAAGAAATCAAGTTGCAGTGGAGATCAAGAACGAATAAAACACGGAATAATTTCATATTGTTTCCAAACACCACAATGCCTTCGCATGGAGCATGGGAGTATGTGCCGTTCGGAAGCTTTACAGAAGAAAAACCTACTTCATGAGTTTTAAATAAAAATTCTTTACTTCCTGTCATATGTCGTGAAGCCCTGTATCAACTATCCATTTACCAGAAAGCTTCTGATCATTATTCGAAGATTTAAGCATTTGCACAATGGTTTCCCATTAGGTATCAGTAAGAGTATTAACAAGACCCAGTCGATCATGTGACGATAGGGATCCTCCACCAGAGTTAATGGTTGTGATCGCTACATTAACTACACAAGTCATGGTGCTAATCTTAAGCACAATTTTCTTATTTCAATTCAAATATATTAAGTCTTTTCTGGCTCAGATGCCATGAAACGACAAGGTATAGAGAAGATGAAGATATCTTATTATTGAAAAGCTTGAGATTACAAACCGGTTCCCTGTTACTAAATAGGTAGGAACCCAATCATATTAGGTTAGAAAAATTACACCAAATAATATCTTTCCTAACTAACCTATTACCTAACCATATATACAATATATGAAAATATATGTATCTCCAAATAGTTCCTGAAGTAACTTTGCAACCGACATTCTGGCAAAAAGGGGATGTAATCTTAACACATGAGGATTTTATAGGCAGGCCTCCTTTCATTCGTGTATTGCCTCAATTTGTACAAAATGCTTATAACACTTCAGTGTTGGTGGCTATCTCAAAACTCTGGAGCTTTTTGTGGTAAAAACTTGCAAATTGCTGGTGGGAAACAAGGAGAATACAAACTTCTGGCTAGACAACTGGTCCAGCCATGGAGTGTTCAAAAGTAAGTTGCTAATCTTTTTAAGATGGCAATTAATAAAATAGGATACATATATTAGTCAGTTCTAGTCTCCAGAATCGCAAACTGAATGGGTTTTCTTGCTCAAGAGAAATTTGAAGGATTCTGAAATCCTAGAATTAACTGATTTACTTCTAAGTTGTGGTACAAATCCTAAGCTCTCTGGGGGTATCTGGCATGACAGTAATTTGGGTCTCAAAATACAATAGAGACTAGAGAGAGACTTCTCAGTTAGGGACTGTTTGGAATCATAAAATCACCAACCAAATACATTTACATTTGCTGGCAAAGAATACTTGACAAACTTCACACAAATGACAATGTCTTGAAGTTGTAGTATTTGCAATGAGCAAGAAGATAATGCAAACCATTGATTTGGCTGACAAAGTGTGGTATTCAATATGGCAAAAATCTGCTTTGAAATGGGCAAGACCTTTCACAATGCAAGTACTGGAGGCAGGCCCTGTATCAATATTAATTAGGTAAAAAACTATTATTTTACCAAATTTCGCTAGGAATCAATATTTATTGACTAAAATGTCCTTGCGTCTAAATTTAGGTTTTCAGAAGTAAGAAGTATATAAATAGAGGCTTAATACTAGGTTAACACATCATTAGGGGTTCGCCGCTTTTTCATTGTTAATCGTTTTTTCTTCTTCATTGTTAATTTTTTTTCTTCTTTTTTTTCATTTTTTCGTTCTTTCGCTTTTCAATACTAATCTGGATGTAGTATTTGTTGGTTGGTTATATGATCTGATCTACTCACTGACGGCTGAAAGGTCTGTCATTTATCGAAATCATTAGAAAAAGTAAATAAAAAAAATATGATAACTCTTGTAATAAAGTATGTTTAGTTCTCTTTAGTAAATGTTAGGGCATAATTTGGTACCTAGATAAGTCGGATATATATTTTGCGTTAGAGGTACCAGATTTTGTTCTGACTTTTACTAAAGAAACTGAGGTTAATGAAAGAAAATGGTGGTTCTCATGGTTATTGTTTACTATCAAATTTACATTTTTTGGGGGGAATTCAGGTATAACTTATCTCATACCAAACTTGATTGATGATTTATGTTATGTGAAAGCTTTGTGTTAGTTTAATTTGCTCGTGGCATTACGCAGTGATGTTTTTCTAAGTTTGTCGGAGATTTATAATCTTTTTTACAGGTATTGGTGATCGAGAGAAGATGGTTGCTTGGTTTTCCTTGGCTGCGGAAGGACGTACATTTAACATTTTTATTTTAAATTCCTCTTTTTAGTGTATTGAAACTCCCTTTTGTGTCACTTGAAATCATTGTTTTCAACTATAACTCATTAAAAACTTAGTATTAATCATCGATATCTTTTAAATCTTAAAATCTATTCTTTTGAAACCTTAGCATTCTCCATTTTGTGATGATTTGGGAAATTCAGAGTTAGCATAGAGGTTTTGTAAGAGAATAGGTTGTTATTTCTTCAGAGTTGCTTACGGAAGAATGGGCTATTATCACTGGGTTGCCAGCGGACCCTCATCCAAGTTTCGACTCGATCTTCTATTTTATTAGGCTTGCCTTTTTTCTATTAAAAAAATACAAAAAAGGAAAAGAATAAGTTACTTTATTACTAGCTCAATAAATTACCCAAAAGAGTTTGATTTTATGCACTCCGAACGAAAAAGTTAGATTTATGTAAGCCCAGGGGCGGAGCCAGCCCATTGCAAGGGGTTGCACTTGCACCCCTGCCCAGCTGGCTCCAAAGCCTATTTTAGGTCCAATTAGGGGGAAAAATTATATATATAAGCCCATTTTTGCTTTTTTGCACCCCTAATTTTTTTTGTTATTCCCCGTAGCAAATTTTTACATCCCATCTCATAATTTTTGGCTCCGCCCCTGTGTAAGCCTTTTCGTAACCGGTTGGGATGTTGCTTGCCCTTATTGACCCCCCTGTATCAATCTTTATACTTAATTATATCGTGCACCAAATTTACCGAATTTCGTTACAAGTCGATGTTTATTGACTAAAATATCCCTATGTCCAAATTTACGTTTCCATATATACTCAGGTAAGAAGTCTTCGATATCCTACAAAGGCTTAAAATTTTATAATAAGAGTGCTCGACCTTTTCTCCCCCAATTTTCTCTTTCTTCTTTTCCACAACTGAGTTTTTAGTTTCTGACACAAGGTTGAAGGTGTTAGGGCATGGCAGTGGAGTTTGCAATGGAGTTCGTTAATAATACTCTAGTTCCAGCAATTGAAACTTTGGCGATGCAAGTTGGAATGGCAGTGCTTATCATAACCTTATGCCTGGCCTGTATGGCCGTATACGTGTTGTGGTGGAAGGGTATTCCACTGCAAGACGTGGAAACTTATTGTTCTACGATTATGGATCTATTAGCGGAAAACATCTCGAAACCTCTTGCTCAATTCAAGAAGATGTTGACGGATAGAATCATGAATATAGAAACGAAACTGGATGAACAAAATACCATGGTAGGCGAAATTCGCGACAATGTTATCCTCATGCGTGAGGATATCAATCGGATGAACAACAAAATCGATATTCTGCGCAACAGCGTCAAAATTCTGGATGATAAATTATCGGCCATGGAACGTAACCAGGGTTCTGGACTTGCTAGCATGAATTACTTGTGGGGCTTCGCGGCCGTAAATGGTGGTGAAAAGGGTGTGAACAAAGGTATGTACGGAGGAGGAGGATTGGATGAACTAAAGAAGAATCTTCCGGAGGACCTTATAAACAAGGTGAAAAACGTTCTTGGTGAGGATCTATCGGACGAAGATTTAAAATACATGTGTAGAGTCGCTTCTTCTTTGGAGAATGCTGGTACAGCGTCCTTGGGACGTACCACTTCAAAACAATGACGAAAATGCTGGAGTGCTGCAAGTGATCCAGTTTTTGCTCCTTGGGTGTTGTTTTTTCCGCTAGTCTACCCATTAGGAGTGCTCTATGTTACTTTTTAATAGTGTTTCTCATTGAATATGATACGTAATTTATCTTTTATTGTGCTTTAATTCTACCCATTACAAGAGCATAGTTGCCATGGCGGTTTCCAAGAGAAACATTCGTCCCAGTTGAAAACCCATGCTTCAAATGTTACATTGATATCAGGATAAAATGCTACAAACCATGAGAAGATTGCTGCCCTGCCTTGATCATTAACTTCATTATCTTTAAGAAAATTCTTTTAAACTTTAAAACCCAGTTTGATTTTCGATATAGTGCATCTGTTTGCAGTACTGGAGGCATGCAGGAGGTTTGCTTTCAAAGGAGATGCAAACATTATACGGCAATATAACTACTGCTTGTTGGTCTGCAAGGCAAGTATCAACTCATCCCCCTCAAATTTGACCGAATTTCTCAATATTTATCGACTAAAATATCGCTAATATCTAAATTTAGGTTTTCATACACTAGGGTAAATAGCCTATATAAACAGAGGCTTAATATTAGGGTTTACACATTATAGGAGTTCGCCGCTTTCTCTCCCGATTCTTGGTTTTCTTGCTCTTTGTTTTTTTTCTTTACACAAGCTTATTCTTCTTTGCTTGATGGTTAATATTTTTACTTGGTTGAGTTCTCTTTCGTAAAAGTCAAGGCATAGTTGGGTACCTAGACAAGTCGGATAATATTATTTGCACCAAATTTTGTTTTGACTTTTACTAAAGAAACAGTGGTTAATGTTCTTTGGGGCTTGGACTGGAAGAAAGAAATGGTGGTTGCCATGGATATGACTTATCTCATGACCAACTGGATTGGGGGTTGATGTTATTCTATATATATTTTTTATGGTTATGTGTTTTTTTATGGTTTTTTTCTTTTCTACTGATGCTGATCAATCGCTCCTCTGGTGTCGAAGCTCATATGTTTTTTTTTCTTTTCGGCTTCCAAGATCTTTTTTATGGTTTGTTTACTCCAGCTTATTGAGGTTTTATTTTTTTGGGTGATTCCCAGTTTGCGGGATAGTCCTCCTTTTCTTGCTTGTTCTGTAACATCCATGGTAAACATCTCAGACCTCTTCGTGTAAAGAAATTCCATTGTATTTAATTATGGAGATCTTAGTTCTGGAAAAACTTCCATACTAACAAATGAATCAAAAATCCCGGCCACACCAATTCACAAAGACAAATTTAAATGCAGTTCATCCATTAAAAATCCATACATTACACCTCTAAAAAAAGAAAAGAAGACCATGATTTTACCAAATCTCAGAAAAGTTAGAGATGGATACATCTTTTTAAACAAAAGAATGCCAGTTCACCTTCAGATATTTTCTCTCTTAGATTAGAATTAGTTGTTCATATCATTCTATCACCACCACCAGGCAGATCACCAAATCTAATGCCCACAGCCTACGCAATTATAAAATCTCAGTAAATTACCCATTTTCCATCATGAATTAAGTAACTAACTTTCCCTTCAGATTTATCAACCAAATTCTTACACCACGGAATCAGCACTACACCACCTGTTTTTCCAAATAAGAATTTACTTACCACTTCCTACAATCCACCTTATATCCTACCTCCAAATTATCCATAAACCACTTTAAACCAGGCCATAAAGAAGAGTTTTAATTTGCACAGCACCGCCATTTCCCCTGAACTCAACACTGCAAATAAGCAACCAAAATTATAGTTTTTTCCACAAAATTAACTTATTTGTGAGAACATAAACAGCTATAGGGGGGACTACACATTCAAGAGTGGAAGTAATAACCCTTTTGGAGTGAATGACAACATGTAACAGTGAACAGCGTCCCATTGTGACCTATTGTTGGGTGCACGCTTTTGTGATCTATTGCCTGTTCACAGTAGATGTTTGCATTCACTCCAAAAGAGTTGTCATCTCAAGTGGATACTTTCGATTTACCTAAATAAAATCCATCTAAAACCATACTTTTGATTCACCTAAGTAACCAACAACTATGAGTGCCTAGGATCTCAAATCCACATACAATCGCCAATTAAGCTGTCATCTATATAGGTAAATGCAATGGAATTTGAAGTCAGCTACATCATAGCCTGTCAGAGGCAACTAGTTAAATCCATCATCATCGTATTTTTCAGCAACATCTCTATGTTCCTGCTAACTTCTTAACAGCACAAAACAACTGTTTCATAATGATATTTTTCCTTTCTGCTCTTCCTTTCAGGATATCTTCCACAACCAATAGTCTAATAGAGGTGTGCACAACTATTGACCACAAATTTGAGTGGAAGAACCATAAGCAACTATTCACTAGCCAAAACAAAGAATGAATAGTTTCTTCCAAAAAAGAGAAAAGATGACGCAATGTCCCACTACAGTGATGGTGAAATGAAATTATACCTGCCAAACTGAGAATGTCTTACTGGATTTTCGCCTTCTGGATACTAGGACAGCACACCAGGGAGAAAGGCAGAGGTTTTTTAAGATCGATGTTGTAAGAGATCAGGCATGTTATTGGCTGGTTAGCATGGCACATAGGATATATACTGGATTTGGAGAGGAACTGAGATACATGTGGTTCCTAAAAAAGTAATTAGAGATGTATTAGGCTTCTCCTCACCTTTAATGCCAGTATGCTTAGCTTTCTATGTTGTATGCTTCACAAGACTTTTTAACATTGTCAATTTGGAGCGTTTCGTAACACATCCTCTTAGAACTTGTTCCCTATGTGATGGTATAGTTGAAAATCGATATTCCATTGCTTGTTTGCAAAACTTAATTCAACAGAGATGGCAACTCATAAATTAAAAGGGTGCTCAAAATTAAGTTACTAACATAATTCCACAAAATATTTCCTTCAATTTGTGGAAATATTAACTTAACTGAGAGAAAATAAAAAGCTATCAAACACAATCATCTACATAGAGGGGACTACAAACTCAAGAGTGGGGTAATAACCTTTTTGGAGTGAATGACAACATCTAACAGTGAACAGCGTAACATGATCCATTGCCTATTCACATTAGATGTTTGCATTCACCCCAAAAGAGCTGTCATCTCAACTCTCAGGGATTTCCCAGTAAGATTCTATTCTATGTTATAGAACTTTGTAACTTGTACCCCATTGTTGGTTGTTTAGGTGAAGCAAGAGTAATAGTTCGAGACTAATTTTGTTAAGTGAAAGGTAAGAAGATAATAGCTTCTTCTCACTGATTCTAGTAGCTCCCCACCTTACAAATCCGTCTAAAACTATAATCTGGATTCACCTAAACAACCGACAACTATAAGTGTCTAGTATCTCAAATTCATAGATAAAACAGTCATCTAGCTAGGTGAATGCACGGGAAATTGAAATTAACTGCATCATAGCCTGTCAGAGGCAACTAATTAGCTACAAAGACACACATCAAGCAACATCAGCCTTGGGAGACTGACTCTAACGTTACTCATAACTCTTTACAAAATAAATTACAAACCTCTCATGAGTCAAATTCAATGGGTAAATGTTAATCACATGGTATTTTTATTTCTTCCAACACATGCAAATTATTAATCTAACTCATATGAGTCTAACTCATCATTGACAATAAAGAACAAAGTCCTCCTCTTGTGAACAATCATAACTATTGATATAGGGTGTCTAACCAAATTTGAGTGCCAACCCATCTTGATTCATTCAGTTTAAATCATAGGAATCAATATAAATCTAGAGTCTAGAATCTGAATCTTTACATACAGAGAAAGACAAGTGTTTGATATTCTTACTAACCTTACTGTAGTTGATGCTGGTAATAGTTGAGGCCAGGAGCATGTAGTAAAAGAACAACTGTTAACTTCCCTGACTGCATCTCTAATATGTTCTTGCTAACTTCTTCATCTTCCATCTAGTAATCTTGTTTCAGATTTTTTTTTGCTTGTTTGACTAGAATATGATGCATAGTATTCTTGGCTTAACTCCAACTTTGCTTCTTCTTCTGTTTGGGAAGCTGTGCAACCTTTTATTTTACATTTTCTAATGGTGATTTTTTATCAAGACTGCTAATGGGTACCGTCTTTGTTTAGGGTGTGTCAATATGCATATAGGATAAAAAAGCATTTGTTTTTGGGTTGGTACACCACCAAGCAAAATGGTACCCATTAGCAGCCTTGATTTTTTTTATGGATGTCAAGGAATCGTAGTTAATACAGTAATATTTCTGAAGAGCAAACCTGTAAAAACAACCCAAAATTCAACTGTAAGAATCAGTTCTACTGCTTTTTTACTTTACTCCAAAAAAAAAATCTTTCACAATGTGTCAATGTTAGATATAGTATATCTGTTGGCAGTACCGGAGTCAGGAGGTTTGCTTTCGAAGGAGATGCAAAAAATTATACGGCAATATAACTACTGTTTGTTGGTGTTTGTGGCTTTGAAAGAAAGACCAAATGGTTTTAAAAAGATTGGTCTAATGGCCTTGGTACCAAATGGCCGAGTTAGATAAAACAAGACTGAAGGTAAAAAAGATTTGTGTAGCCGGAATATTCTGCAAGGCAAGTATTGACCCATCCCTCTTAATTAGTGTTGGAATTTTTAGTTAAAAATTATTATATGAGTGAAAATTGTTTTCATTTAAACTCCAAGAGATGTGTTTGAGTTATGTCTTTTCACCCTAAGACACCTAGTCATGAATGGATGTTATGGAGAGTCACCATTGCCCATGAAGAGTCACCTATTGGTGAAAAGACATCTTGTAGAGTCACTCACCATTGACTCTATATAAACCCATCTCTTGTTTTAGTTTTACATGGGTTTTTACAAGTTTTTGAGAAGTTGAAAACAGATTTTGAAGTCAAGAGTCAGAGTCATTTAAGAGCACAGTAATTGTCAACATTCGCTGGCCTAAAAGTATTGTAGTGCTACTTACTATAAGGCGTGATCGTTTTATCTTGGAAGGCGACATCCGTAGAACCGTGAGCACCGTATGCGGGGATGAATTGTCTTTAAGGAAAGAGGATTACCTCGTCTCGATCAACCAATTCGATAAGTCTTTCTAACTTTCTTCTTGTTAGTATTTTGTTTATTTTGTTTGTTGCAGTAACATGATTTCCTAGAAACCGAAACCGCATATTTTTCCAACAATTAGGCAAAAAAAAAATTCTCAAATTTGACCGAATTTCTCAATATTTATCGGCTAAAATGTCGTTAATATCTAAATTTAGGTTTCCACATGCTAGGCTATCTTAATATTAGGTTTACACATTATAGGAGTTCGCCGCTTTCTCTCCCAATTTTTGGTTTTCTTGCTCTTTGTTTTTTTTTCTTTAATCTTCTTTACTTGGTTTGAGTTCTCTTTAGTAAATGTCACAGCATAGTTTGGTACCTAGATAAGTAGGACAAAATTATTTGCGTTATTAGAGGTAAAAGATTTTATTTTGACTTCTACTAAAGAAACAGTGGTTAATCTTCGCACCGGAAGAAAGAAATGGTGGTTGCCATGGTTATAACTATCTCGTGACCAACTTGATTGGGGATTGACGTTATCGTATAGCTTTGTGCGCACTGATGTTATTTTTGTTTTCGTTTTTATGGTTATGTGCTTTTTTATGTTTTTTTTTTCTTTTCTACTGATGCTGATCAATCTCGCTGTGTTTTCTAACTTTTCTGAAATTTGGTAAAATTATGTTTTTTTTTATAGTCATATCAAGATCACATTCACATCTTTTACTGCATTGGAGAAAGAGCTGCGTTCTGGGGTCCAACTCATTTAACATCCTTGAGGACAAGGATGATTCGGAGGGGTGGTTATTTGTCATGTCCCATTCTTGTAGGGCACCCTGGGTGTAATTAGTTATGTTAGCATATGCGACTGGCACGTGTGCCATTGTTCTGCCCTAATATGTACTGCGTCTATCGAATATAATTTTTGTGTTTGTTTTCCCTCAATTGAGGTTTATCTCTCTGTTCTACAGAGTAATCATGTGGTTCTGATTCTGATTTTCCTTTTGTAGTGTAGATCACTACATGGATGTTGTTTTTATTATCCTTGCACATGAAGTTGTCAATTTGGGTAGTCCTCCTGGGTTATCATCAAGTGATCATGTAGAGGAATCTATTGCAATAACACAACCACAACTTGAAGAAATGGGTTATTATTCAATGCTAAAAGATTTCCGAGTTAGAAGCTGATTTGAAGAAGTTGAAAGTTGCTTCAAAGACCAGAGAGGAAGAGATTGAAACCTTGAAGTTTTACTGAGAGGAGCTACTACATTGAAGAACAAGAACAGATCTTGCACAACTCTTTGGTAAAAAAAACTGGTCAATTTTTAGAGTTGTAGAAAGTTGGATAAATTGAGGGATGTAATATATGGATTATTAATGGAATGCACTGCATTTTGATTTTGTCTTTGTGAATTTATCTTAGTAGTATAAATTTGCTACTATTTCACACCCAGAAGAAGCAGAAACTTCAGTACAACACTTGAAAGCATACAGTGATGTCAATTTGTATCAACCCACTGTCTCAAAAGAGCAAGACTACTTTCAATTTTAGGAAACAGTATGAAGATAATGCCATTGGCCAGTTAAATGTAAACTGAAGTTACAAAGAGAAAAGAAAGAAAGAATGAAGACAGTAGAATGACATTGTATTACACAAATCCTACTCATAAAGTTGTCTCAAAAGAAGGTATAGTGTTCTGATACATACATACATACATATACTTCTAAAACAGTTTCAAAGAAAAACAAAGCCAAGGGCACAAGACATTGATGCAATATTAGTTTTTCTTTTCTGGATTCTTCTCAATCAATAGTATGTGTTGATCCATTTCTATAGGGTAACTTTCTTTCCCTTGTTTTGTTTTCTTACATGACACCAAAATCTGAAAGGGCTGAAACATAAATGATCTAGTAAAACTGATACCTCCAGCTTATGGTTTCCATGGCGCTGGAGGTGGTGGAGGAGTTGGGAACATTGGCGGTACTGCTGTGAAAATTGTATTCTTGTCAATTAAGGGTGTCGAAGGTTTGCCTTCACCTGATAAAGCAATGAGCACAGCAACCAATCCTGCATTACCTGCAAGTGTTGGCTCAGTATAGTTGTAGTTTGTCCGCACATCACGGAAGCCATCATGCTTATCAGGTCCACCAACCATGGCTCCAACTAGTGTATTGGGGTTCGGCTTAGAAGTATCCCTCCATTTCCATCCTCCTTTACAATTATATCTGACCCTGTTCTTAGGAATCGAGGCCCCTCTGTGATGAACATGTTTTGGATATTTATGTCCAAAACCGACAACATAACTCATCTTCCTAGGATTTTTCCCAAGGATATAATTGACCTGGAGAAGGAAATCATAAAAATGCATTTAAAATTGTGGTCTATACTGTAATGACTGTTTTTCAGAGCATGAACTCAGAGAGGCACTAGGGGGGGAAAAACAGTGAACACATACCTGGGTCTTGGCAAAATCACGCAGTACTTTAGTTGAGTAGAAATTAGGTCCACAATACCACCCAGGGGTATCCGCAGCTTCAAGGTAATCGGCATACAAGGTTGCCAAAAAAGCAGCGTTGACAACATATTGGAGGGGCTGAGGAGCTCCATGGTTCAATTGTATCAAGCCTCCTAAAATAGGTCCCAAAATTATATAAAAAAATTAGAATCATCTTAAATGACAAACACCAATAGGTAGAACTTAAAAATGAGAGTTCATTGTACCTTTAGTTCGATTAAAGCTGGTAAAAACTGGTAAGTAAGAGCACATGATTATACTCGTCTGATTATGGAAAGTGCTCAACATATCTTCATACGGGTACCCAGGACTCAAGAAAAGTCGTAGTCTACTCAAGAGAACCTGAAAATGAGAAAACGGAATTAGACTATCTGTCATTGCTCGATTGCTGCAGAAACTTTGGATTCAGAACCAAAAAGCTCAAAAAGGACCCCAAAAAAAGCTAACATCGTAATCACGAACATGATAAGATGAAAAGGATATGCCTAACTTGGAAGCTGCAGGAATTTAGTATGTAGTGGGATAGAGATGTAGCCAAGGTAAGGCTTATTAGCAATAAGGGAAAATAAAAGAAGTCTATAACAAAATCAGTGAGAGCCAGAACCAGTCGATTGACTTACTTGAGCACCAGTAAGCTTGTTTTCCCAGCTGAAAACACCGTAATTAGGACCACCCCAAAAAGCGCCAGCATGTTTAGCTAGACCTCGAGCAGTAGCAAGTGCAAGGTAAGAAGAATTTCCAGTGGCATAATACATCCATGCTCCACCCCAAAGGAACTCGTCCCAGTAACTAGTGGAATTATAGAAAGTCGCAGCTTCTGCACTTCCAGCACTGTACCTTCCTCTTTGATCCCGTGCGAATTTGAAGAGAGTCGCAGCACCATGCACTAGCTTTTTTGAATAACTCTTGTTGTCTTTGAATACGATGGATGCGGAAGCTAAAGCAGCAGACATTTCAGCTGCAAGATCTGAGCAGGCATGACACTCATACACTGGCCTTGGGTAGTCAATGTCCTCGGGCCTTGTCCAGCAATAATGGTCATTGGGAGAAGTACTCCCCCCTGAAGTGTCTCCTGATCCAACCTGCACAAGCATATGGAAACGAGAATATGAATGAATTTAACGACAATTTGTAAGGTGGTCTTCAGCAAAACTATTAATCGTTACAAAATTCGAAGTAAAAACATTTGTAAAAGTAATTAAGGTTGGGTTCCTTGTGCCACGGGTAGATGAACCAAACTAATCATACCCAAAACTTGTGTAGCATTACCAAGATATGAAGGTAACACCCATATTTTGTGCCATCGATAAGATGCGACTCTACTTTGAAGTCTTGAACAATTGTTAACTTCTACCAAACATAAAGGGATCAGGTCTGTTGTCTTGCTTAATAGATTAAGAGACCCATTAGAGTAACAATAAAAAGACGTAGGGGCAATAAAATCTTTGGCAAATCTCATATTCCAACTCTATAATTAGCATTCCTTGTGCAGATATGGACTGAAACAAACATACTAGCGACACCGTTAACCGTAATTACGTAGTTACCATACATATCGTACATGTAACAGAATGGCAATAAAGGATAACCCAAAGATCATTAACATGAAAACCAAAGATTACCTGTGCAGAGATCTTGTCAATAGTATCAGCAGAATTATTAAACGTCTTGAGTAAGTAATCAGTACCCCACTTAATAATCTCCTTGACATGGTTAAGCTCACCGACAGCTTCATATTTGTGACTGTATTCAATTACACTCCAACTCAACATAGTCATTGCAAAAGATTGCGGGAAATTGAACTTGATTGCATCTCCAGCATCATAATAACCACCAACCAAATTCTTATTATTAGCTGCAGCATCAGATAATCCATCTCTCATCCCGGAATTTCCCCTCCAAGACACATTATTATGCTTTGGTAATGGTCCAGCTACAAATTAAAAAAAATCAAATTACATAAATTAGATCACACAACAACAACAACAACAACAACAAGCCAATCAATCCAATTCTTAAAACCATAAATTCCAAGATCTTCTCAAAAATTGGCAAGTTCTAGACATGATTTGTTGATTGATACCAATTTCTGACATCTGAGTAGAAATCTAAGTGGAATTCAAGCTAATTTAACACTAAATTTTTTCTGCAAAATGAGATGTAAATACAGAATTTATCTTACTTACATCGTTGAGCATTGAAGAACATGAGAGCTTTATGAAGAGCTTGAGTATAATTATCCGGTGGAGGTTCAGGATGATGATGTCTGGGAACAGTTTTAATAATCAATACAATCAAACCAGTCAAGAACGCAGCAGCAAGGATAGTACCAACAGTCCATACAAATATTTTCCTACTGACAATAATACAACCAAGATCAACATATTTCTTCTTCTTCTGTTCACCAGGACCTAACAACCAGGACTGCTGCGTTTCATCTAATGGTCTTGATAATGCAGCTTTATCAAAATCATTTAGATTTCTACTCCTGTCATCATCTGTTGCTGAATCTGCTGCGTGTATTTCTAATGGACCTCCCCATGGATCTCTTCCATACATCTTTAATAATAATTAATGAACTAAAACAACATGTATCAGTAATTAAACTGTGAACTGATAACTAGCAGAGTGAGATCTGAATCTCAACTCAAAATTGAGATGTGAAGTGAATTAACACAGAGATCTGGTGATAGAGAGGATGAAGAAGAGAAAGAGGATGCTTCTTTCTTTCTGCTTCTTCTTCTTCTTCTTCTTCTGTTTTTGTGTGTGATTGCTTAAATTTGTTATTGTGATGATGGAATATTATGTGGATGCTGTTGGTGGTGGAAGAAATGTCGGTGTTGCTTAAAAAAAGAGGAAGGAAGGGAGGAAGTGAAGAAGAAGGAAGTAACTGATGAAGAATTCTACTTGTGTTTCTGCCTTTCACTTTACTTTACTTTACTTCCTAGTGGTGCTTGTTACTCTTTTGGTTTGGTGGTTTAGGTAGCGAGGGAGATGAGATGAGATTAATTAATTAATAATTATTGATATAAGATATTACTATTTTAGATTATTTATTTTTTTGATTAATTTATGTGTTATGTTTTTGCTGTCTCTGACAGTGACAGTTCTCCTACTACTAGAAGTACAAAATTAAGGTTCTGCTTCTAGATCACACGAACTGAAGTGGGTATAGTTACACACTTTAAGTGATTGCTTGGAGATAGATCAGAGAATCTATCTATTCCACTTCTCTAACTAACAAAGCCAGGCAAATCTAAGACCATGTCCACCGGATGGAACAAGTCTTCTAGAGTTTTGGAAAGCGCGGCACTTTAAAATCAGCCTGAAATTCAGTTGTCTAATTAGTTTTTGAATTTTTGACTTAATTAAATTATAAAATATTCCTCCCTTCATTTTTTGGAAAAAAAGATATTTCTTATGCAGAGTTTGTTTCTGAACAGTGAACGCTCTTTACTTATAAAGTTAGTGCCGCGTTAGGTTTTTGAAATGGCAAATCTTATATTGTTACATGTAATTAGCTCCTAAGAGTATAAGACCATCCACAATGGCATGGTTTCATCAAAATAGTAGATTAAACCTAAATACGAGCTCCATTGTAGATTCTGTCGGTTTACATTTTTGTTTTTTAAAGTTTTGCACCGCCAGTAAACTAATATTAACAGTTATATTTAATATTTACCGAATGAGAGTATCTAAAATCATTATTAAATCTGTCATATACCCATAAAAATGGAACTTGGGTAGTGCTATAAGCTAAAAATAAAGCTGAATAACTATGCCAAAGTGCTTAAAAGGAGACACATTTTCATTTTGTAGAACAAAAGGAGAACATAGGGTCTAATTGAGAACATTTTGTGGCCGCATTTTGAATATGCCTCTGGTTCATCATACTAACTTTTTGAAAAGGCATATGGTTTTAACTTGAATTTTGCAAAAGCCAGTTTTTACTGGGCGCACGAAATTAGCACCGGCAAACTGGTGAACGTATAAAATGCATCGGCGCTGTAATGTGATTTTAACTTGCGACTAGCCAAATCTAACTCATTTTTAAGTTTGCCCAAAATCCTTAACGTATCTAGCTTTTTGGCATATAAATGACTGTGAATGCTCTAACATTGTTAAATTCCTTGGGAAACAAGAAGAAACACAAAAAAATAAATGTAGTTGCAGGAAATCCTACAACCACACCCTGTTGATAATCTATGAAGTAATCTAAGAAACCATGATGAAATACTCAAAATCCTTTATTAAATCTTAGAACAAGTACAAAGATGATGAGGGAAAACCCTAACTTGGAAAGTAAATAACTCTCTCTCTCTCACTCCTAAATATCTTATCTCAACTCACCAAAAAAGATCCCCCTTCTACAAAGGTGTTTGGTTCCTTATATAGGAGTTTACATAGTGGAGGACAGCTAATAAAGCCCCTAATTTCGGATCTGACGCGCGTCAATGTCGCGTAGACTTTATCATTGCCGCACGATTTCTTCACTGCCGCACGGTTCTTCACACTATTATCGTGACTAGGTGACATCATCTGGTTCGTCATCTTGGAGGTGCTTTATGCGTTCGTATTCTCTTACTATTTATAGGAGTTATTTCGCATGCTAAATGAGTGTGCGGTATTTTGTACCCACAGTTTGCCTCTTCTCATATCTTTCCTTTGTGAGAAGAGCGGCATGAGAAATTCTAATTTGTTATTATGCCGCACCAGTTCATCTCTTCGAATTCTTTTAGACCGACATGCTTCCTTGATTTCGGCCTAACTGTCTACACGTGTTGACTTCTTCCTCTTATGACCGGCACGTCTTGATTTAACCGGTTATTTTTTTTCCCTATTTATTGACTGGGATGAGGAGAGATAAATTTTATTTTCTTTACTTTAATTTCTTTCTTCTCTTCTGTAAATCCTCTTCATCTTCTGTAAATCTTCTTCATCTTCATCTTCTCGAAGTCTTCATCCTTCATCCTTTTAGAAATTTTGCCGATGTTGTTCTTCTTTAAGCCTTATGGATTCAAGGTTAGTGTAATCTATTATCGTTGGTGTCTTGTTTCTCTTTTTCCTGAATTTCTGACGGCCATTGTTGATCTTCTACTACTCTTTATGTTTGTTCTTCTTCATATTAATCCGCTACTGTTCTTTATATTCCCATACTGGTTTTGTTGCAGCAAGAGTTCCCCTTCTGGTAATCTTCGTATTACAGTCTCTAATCCGAAATCTTCTTCGAGCCATAAAGATGATGAATCTCGCAAGATGAATCCTTCGCATAACAAGGTAGTAAGAAATACCTTCTTCTCTTTTAAACAATATTGTTGCCTATGTTTCTTATCTGCGTTGTTCTTCGAAGGGTGCTGAGTGCGAAGTTAATTGTGGGAAGAAGAAGGTCAAGAGAGTTCGTCACGCCCCTACAATTAACACTTCTCTTGTCATTCCAGAGCTCACCTGTAAATCCTGTCCTCTGCAGCAGGTTTCTTCTAACGATGCTGTTAACGTCCCTTTGAAGGACGCAGTTGCCTCTGCTTCTTTGAATGTCTCTGTGCCTCTTAAGGAGGTCATCGATTTTAAGGAAGCCACTTTGATAAAGCACATCACCGCTCCTACTTCGAGGGTATTATCATGCCGAATGAAGTTACTACTGTTTCCACTTTTGTGAATATTCCCGCATCAGTGAAAAATATAACCGCTCTCGTCTCAAAGGATATCGCTTCTTCTGTGATTACTCCTCCTCCTTCTATGGTCAGTTCTTCCTCTCAAGGGGCCACCTCTGCTGGTAAGGGAGTTTTTGATGGGGTTGATGCTGCTACCCAGTCCTTAGCGGATATCATTAATGTCGCTCGTTCATCTATTAGCGATCCTGCCAAGCTTCGTATTTGTGATGCTCTTTCCAAGCTGTTATGTGATTCTCCACCGGATAAATCCACTAGGAGCGAAATCTTCTCACAGCTTGATCCATGCGTTAATCTTGCCTTTGATCTCTTGGTAAGCGTCCTTCTACTTGCACTTTTCACTTTGTACTGTTTTACCGCGTCTTTATACATGTGTTGTTTTTTCTTTCGGAATCTCGTCGCCGTGTAGTCCAGACTGAGGGATTTTCTGAGTCTAGCCGTACCATTTTAGAGCTTACTCGTCAAAATGCCAAGCTGAAAGGGGATCTTCAAGCTGAATCTCTTGTATCTGAGGATCTTCGTAAGAAGAATCAAGATCTCAGAGGTGTGTTTTTTTTTCTCTTATTTTTTCGCTCCTGAGCTTTATTTTGTTCGCATCCACATTTTGAATTCTTCGCACATATGTAAAGACTTAAACCAGAAGCGCGTCATGGAGAGATATAATTACCAACACTCTGCTGAGGATGCTCGTGCGGATAATGAGAGATTGCAGAATCAACTAGACCAATTAAGTAATGAATATTCATACCTGCTTGACCAAACTGATAACTTGAAGAATGAAAACCTTCATTTATGTAATCAAAATGATTTTCTAAGCTCCCGGGTATCTAACCTCTCGAGGTCATTGTTAAGTGTTGATTTAAGAAATCAAACTTTATCAGATGAAAACCGCGTCTTTGCCGAAGAGAATCGGTCTTTTTTAAATGAGAAAGCAATGCTTATGCGCCAATATCTTGTTCTTCAAAAAACGTGCGATGATCAAAAGGAATCTCTTCGCACTCTAAGAAACCAACACGATGAGGCTATGAAGAGCGTGAAGAATTTGACCTTGGAGAATGAGAAGATCATTCAAAGCAAGATAAA
The DNA here is from genome assembly GCA_023531105.1 of Papaver atlanticum. Classification (NCBI taxonomy): domain Eukaryota; kingdom Viridiplantae; phylum Streptophyta; class Magnoliopsida; order Ranunculales; family Papaveraceae; genus Papaver; species Papaver atlanticum. The sequence goes on along the minus strand of JAJJMB010012638.1, from coordinate 4,125,234 downwards.
AGTGACTGTGAACTTAAATAAACTCAAAGAAGAACACGCACAGTTAAAGGGGTCTTATGACATCCTAGTAAAGGAAAATGCCTCTCTCTCCCAAGATGAAAAGAAGATTCGATCTCTTCTTTAAGGTTTAATTGGTGATGATTTTGATAAGTGTATGGAAGATATGAAAAATAATGGTCTCGCTTTATCCCAATATCTCGTTTCTCAAAGGGAAGGTAGTCACATTGAGCTGACTGCCTCAATTTACTTGTATCTTTTAATTACTTGTATCTTGTATCTGCGAACTTATCGCCCTGATTATAATTTGATGCCTTTTTTGCAGCATCTGAGAGGTCATATCAGTCTTCCATCTCAAAGTTGAGGTCTGATCTGACTAAGGCTCATAAAGATCATGGGATACTTTCAGTAGCACTTTCCTCTTCCCGAGATAGAGCTAACAGAAGGTGTTTGTATCTTCAAACTTTAATGGAGGTTGCCATAAAGAACACTAAGAAGAGTGCCGCTCGAGTAGCTCATGTCAAGGCTCAAGATCTCGCAGATCGAGTTTGCCTCACTAACTCACTTCCTTTATTAGATGTGGAGCCTATCGATGTAGGTGAAGACGAGAAACTCCCTGAGCCTGATAGTGACTACTATTACGAGAGCGATGATGATGAAGGTGAAGAGGATAAAGGTGGAGAAGCTCTCCTTCAGGAGGATCAGTCTGAAAAAGATGGGTCCGACGATGATCTTCCTAAGGATCCAAATCCTAATGTTGAGGTTGATGTTGAAGAATCCGCACCAACTCAAAACGTGTCTCCAAATGATGGCTAGCTTTTCTTTTTCTTCAACCTTTCATGCGTTTGGATATGCTCTAACTTTGAATGTATTAAGGAAGCATACTTTTGTTTTTGCTATTTTTGTATAAGATTGCCTCTAACAAGGAGAATAATACCTCCTTTTTGTTATTCCCATACTTGCCTCTGTTATTCACCTTGTTAGAAATACCTTTTATCCTCTCAACGCGCGGCTATGTGCGTCATTTAATCTTTAAGTATTTTCTGCCCTTTGCTGTTTCTTTGTGCGTTACTTACGGGTTCTTCTCCTGCAAAATAGTAATTGTTAAATTTTAAATTGATCTTGGGGTTTTATCTTGAGGTTTTATTTAGCCCCCCTATTTAGAGGTCTTATCATCCTCCTCCTTATCTTTGTCTTAGGATATTATTATGCGGCAAAATCGCAGGCGGTCATTACCCTTTCAGGTAATGACCCATTGATCTTGCCTTATCACTTCTTGTATTTTTTGCCTCTGCAGGATGTATTGATGCGTCAATACGACAAGTCTTATTACTCCTGTGAGTAAAAGTCTCATGATATTGACGTCTTTGACACAATTCAGCTCCCTAATGGAGGGTGTCGTCCTTATATTCCCCTTGACTTCCCCTTCAAGGAAGCTTACCCCTACCAGGTTAAGGTGGGCTCTTCCCATCCAGTGATGCAATAATCAGTTGTGTTTGCGGCCCTTATCCCACCGCCGATATAGCTTATGGCTACGAGACCGCACCCTAAGTGGGGTTTCTTGAGGACCGAGTATATCATAGTCAGTACTTGCCAAGAGCGGCCAGGTACACTTCAGACGCCCCAGGCACTCTTGACTCAACCGTGTACCCTGGCGCCCTGATCGAGTTTCTACACTCCTTAGGAGAGACCTTCTTACGACTAAGGCGTGTCTGCTGAATGGGCTTTCATTTCACCCCAAATCTCCATGACTCAGGTTTCAGGGTCGGTGTAGCTTTCGCCTGAGTCATGCTAACTAGGTTTTCCCCAATTATGACGCGCGTTAGGTCTTATTATTGCCTCTTGCTGTTATGTGAACTAGGGTGCACGCCACAATTGGATGCCTAGCCTCCCTAGTTAGAGGTTTTAACTTTTGTTGCCTTCTATTAAGGTCTTATTATAAGGTCTTATTTTTTCCTTCTTCTTATATGAATTTTTTGATATATGTAAAGAAGAATTTTCATTTTCATTCATTCGCATGTCCTTAGTACAATTCTGATATCTTCTTTCTTCTTTCTTATTTACTATTTTTATGCGACTTATTCGCTTCCTTCAACCCTTGCACTGTATTAGATTCGCGTGCGGATTGTTTCCTTCAGGTATATGATGAACGCCGCATGATCTACGGATAGTACTTCTTTAGATATACTCTGTTTCATGGATGTTCAAGCCTGCGCCCTATGTTCCTTCCCTCACTATCCATTAATTCATATATTTCCAACAACCCTTTTTATTATATAAGGTCCATCCCATGTCTCTTCTAGTTTTCCATCTCCTCCTTTCTGATAGGGCGGTATTTCTCTTAATACTAGTTCTCCTGGTTGGAATTCTCTTTCTTTGACGCGCTTGTTATATTCTCGGGCTAGTCTTTTGTGGTAATTCTCCATATGTTGTAGAGCAATTTCTCTATTTTCTTCCAGATCATCAAGCTTTGCTAGGATCAAATCCGTGTTTAGGTTCTTTTCCCAAGCTTATTTCTTTGTTGTCGGAATGATGACTTCAGTTGGTAGTACCGCCTCTACTCCATATGTTAAGAAGAAGGGTGACATTCCTGTAGCTTCTCTCCTTGTTGTTCTATACGCCCACACCGCATTATGTACTTGTTCGCACCATCCTTTATTGTGTCCTTCCAGCTTTTTCTTCAATATATCCGCAATCGTTTTATTAGTTGCCTCAGCTTGCCCATTGCTCTGCGGATATAAAGGACTTGACTTTCCGCTTTGTATCTTGAACGCGTTAAGCAACATCTCTATGTTTTCGCCCTCAAATTGCTTTCCATTGTCGGAGACTAATTGTACAGGAATTCCAAATCTGCAAATGATATTTTCAAATATGAAGGTGAACACATCTCGATCTCGGATATGTTGGACTGCTTTCACCTCTGCCCATTTTGTAAAATAATCTGTTGCGACTATTAAGTATCTCCTTTGCCCCGTCCCTGGTATAAATGGGCATACAATGTCTAAGCCCCATTTTGCAAATGGCCAAACACTTGTTGATGAATTTAACGCCGCTCCTAGTGCATGTATTCTTTTCCCGTGACGTTGACATTCTTCACACCGCCTAGACACCTCCTTTGCGTCTTCATGCATGTATGGCCAGTAGTACCCTTGCATCTTTGTTTTGTAGGCCAGGAATCTTCCTCCACTATGGTTCCCTACGTCTCCATAGTGTATTTCCTTCAATATTTCCATCCCTTCCTTCCGTGTTAGGCATCTGAGTGATGGTCCAAGGAAGGATCTTCGATAGAGTATGCCTTCTCTTAATTCATAATTTGTCGCTCGACTCTTTAAGTTGTGCGCCTCTAATCTGTTTCTTGGTACTTCTCCCTTTTCCAGATATAAATGAAGTTGGACTCTCCAATTTGCGTCTTTATCCGCTTGGCTTTCTTCTGCATTTTCCACTATCATTACGTCTGCGTTTTCTTCTTCTTCTTTTTTAATTGAGGGGAAAGAGAGCGTCTTTATCTTTATATACCTTGTGGTAGGATCCACTAATATAGAAGAAATGAATGCCAGTACGTCTGCGAATCGATTATCTTTCCTGCATATGTGCCTCCAACTTATGCTTTTAATTTTTGCTGATAGTTTTTCAACTAACTGCTTGTATTTTGTAGAGATGGCTCGTTTGTACTGTATAACCCTTGTATTTGTCGTATTACCAATTGTGAGTCACTAGTTATTCTAGCATCCTCTAATTTCATTTCAATTGCCAACCGTAACGTGTGCACCACTGCTTCATATTCTGTTTCGTTATTGGTTGATGCGAACTCCAATCTGAATGAGTAAGTCATTCTTACTCCTTTTGGTGAAATAAATACTATTCCAATTTCATTTCCTTCTCTATTTGATGATCCATCCACCAATATCTCCCATCTGTTTGAGTTACTCTCTGTTAACAAGTCTTTAGGATTTCCTTGGTCTTCATCTATATCCATCATTTCTTCTACACTTTCGTCTTCTTCTAAAGGAAATTCTGCTAAGAAGTCCGCAATAACCTGTGATTTTTGTGAAGATAGTATTTCGTACTTTACTCCAAATTATCCTACTTGTGCGTTCCATCTTTCTATTCTTTCTATTCTTTTTGAGTCCTTCATTACAGATTCTATTGGTACTTTTGTTAAAACTTTGATTTTGTGAGCTTGAAAATACGTACGGAGTTTTTGTGTTGCATAAACTAGTGCGAGGATAAGCTTTTCGACTTTTGTGTAATTTTTCTCTGCGGAATTGTAAGTTTTACTTATATAATAGATTGGCTTCTCAATTCCTCCATCTAGGCGAAGCAATACGGCACTTAATGCGTGCGGTGTTGATGCTAAATATATTAATAGTTCTTCTCCTGGATCCGTTTTTTGAAAAATAGATAAATTCATTAAATAATCCTTGATGCTTTGTAGCGCTTTCTCGCATTCATCCGTCCATTCGAATTTTGTTCCTTTCTTCAAGATGTTAAAGAAGTGCTTGCATTTATCTGAGGAACGCGAGATGAACCGCCCTAATGAAGCTAGCAGCCCATTCAATTTCTGCACGTCTTTTATTGTTGCGTGTGATGGCATATCACGAACCGCTTGTACCTTTTATGGATCCACTTCAATCCCTTCTTTTGATACAATGTAACCTAGGAATTTCCCTGATGCTACTCCAAAGATGCATTTTGCTGGGTTTATCTTCATTTTAAATTGTCGCATCTGTTCAAATATTTCCTTTAGGTCTTCAACATGATCTACCTCCTTCTTGCTCTTCACTAGCATATCATCCACGTACACTTCCAATGTTGTATGCACCCATTTCGCGAATATCTTTTCTACCATTCTTTGATATGTCGCACCCGCATTTTTTAAGCCAAATGACATTCTTGTATAACAATATAATCCTCTTGGTGCGAAAAAAGCATGTGTTCTTGATCTTCTTCAGCCAAAGGGATTTGATTATATCCTGAATATCCGTCCATTAGTGATAACCTGTCGTTACCTGATACTGCTTCCACCATTTGTGGTATGTCTGGTAGTGGGAAACTGTCCTTCGGGCATGCCTTGTTTAGATCGCTAAAGTCGTTGCAGATCCGTATTCCTTTGTTTTTCTTTGGCACCACCACCATGTTTGCTATCCATTCCGAGTATTTTGCTGGCCTTATTATTCATGCGTCAAGCATCTTCTATAACTCTGCTTCAATTTGAGGATTTAAATGTTGTTGTTATCTTCCTTATCCTTTGCTTGAATGGCCGTGCGTTCTTGTTGATATCTAACTTGTGGCACGCGATTGAAGGATCTATACCTGGCATTTCGTCCATACTCAATGCGAAAATGTCTTTATATTCGCGCAAAAGGTTGATTGTCTTTTCTTCTTCTTCCTTGTCCATCTTAGTTTTAATTTTCAACATCTTTGGTTCTTCCACTGTCCCAATATTTATGTCTTTTGTTGGCTCTGCTGTGGTGAAATTCGCTTTTGGTTCTCCTATTGGCGATGGTTCCTTTATTTTATGTACTGGATCACCTTCTTTTTCTGGGATCTCGCTTGGTATTCCTTTTCCTTCCTGTGCTCTTATCATGTATATCCTTAGCTCTTCTTCTTTTTTCAGTTCTTTTGCCTTCCTCCGTCTATGCTTTCACTTCTTTGTGCGTCCTTCATAATTCTTCACATCTATTTGATTGCAAATTTTCGCACTCCATGTATCCCCCTTTAACTTCGCCTATTCCACTTGGTATTGGAAAATGTACGCACTGATGAAGGGTTGATGCCACTCCTTTTATCGCATGCACCCATGGGCGTCCCAATAGCATATTGTATGGTGATTCCACATCCACTACGCACAAAGTTACTTGCGTTTCTATTTCTCCCAAAAGTATTCGCATGGTTATCTCACCTTTTGGTTTTGTTATTTTCTTATTAAAACCATGTATGTTATATGCAGAGCGCATTAAATCTGCATCCTTATATCCTATACTTCTGAATGCGCGGTAAAATAGAATGTCTACCGAGCTGCCAGTGTCTATTAGAATTTTGTCCACCGCCCACTGTTCTGATGCTTTCGCGCTTTCACTTTTTTCTTTTCGCTCTGCAGTTAGTGTTACCACTAGTGGATCTGTTCGCCTCAAATTCTCTTCTGGTATATCATTTGCTGCAAATGTTATCTTCTGTTTTTCCCATTCCTTCAAGGGAGCTATTTTTTCCACCGTCATGATCTTCCTTCCTTCATAATCGCGTTTATGTATTCTACCTGTGATACCCGCACTTAAATCTGCATCATTCACAATTGTTTTCGTTATTGAGTTACATTGCATACGCCTGCTCCCTTCTTTTATTCCGATTATCCTTGTTGCACCTATTCGCTCGTTTCGTGCTTTAAGACCTGTTCTGCTTCTACAGTTATTTTCCTTCTGTATTTGTTGGATTTGTGTCTGACTTTGTTGAAATTGGTTATGTCTTTCGTCCATCTGTGAAGAACCAACAGTTTCGCCTCTTTTTCTTCCTACGGTTCTTCTACCTCTGCTGATTGCTATCACTTATTCTGCTGTAGACGCTTGCCTCGCCATTAATTCCTGAAATAAGATCTTCTCTTGACAAAGGAAAAAGTATTTTTCAAAATAAAAAGTTTTCTTCTCCAACAGGGTATTATCATCCGAGCTGATTTCTAGCGCCAAAATGTAGTTGCAGGAAATCCTACAACCACACCCTATTGATAATCTATGAAGTAATCTAAGAAACCATGATGAAATACTCAAAATCTTTTATTAAATCTTAGAACAAGTACAAAGATGATGAGAGAAAACCCTAACTTGGAAAGTAAATAACTCTCTCTCTCTCCTAAATATCTTATCTCAGCTCACCAAAAAAGATCCCCCTTCTACAAAGGTGTTTGATTCCTTATATAGGAGTTTACATAGTGGAGGACAGCTAATAAATCCCCTAATTTCGGATCTGACGCGCGTCAATGTCGCGTAGACTTTATCATTGCCGCACGATTTCTTCACTGCCGCACGGTTCTTCACACTATTATCGTGACTAGGTGACATCATCTGGTTCGTCATCTTGGAGGTGCTTTATGCGTTCGTATTCGCTTATTATTTATAGGACTTATTTCGTATGCTAAACGAGTGTGCGGAATTTTGTACCCACAATAAATTAAAAACAAAATAAGAAATTAGTATTTTTTAGGTGGGCTTGTATCTTAGTGTGTTCTCCTTACCCACGTACATACAAAGGGTGAACAATATGAATAATGCACCCCAATTAACTTACGAGTCCAGCTGTTCGTTCAAATAGCGCCTTCGCAAACAGACATATTTGACGCTAAGTCGCTAATTACAGCTTCATTCCAATCAAAAAAATTCATTTGGTTATAATTTTGACTTTTATATAGTCGTATACGCATTTGGTCCAGTAATTAAGCATTTTTTTTATATCTTACTGTCAAGACTCCGTCGGTGCTTTGTCAAGATTGTATGCATATACCATGTGCATACATGTGAATATATATTCATATAATCTACCTAATTTAATCAAATAATCATTAATCACTATTTTTATCTTATAATAGTACTACGTAATTTACTCAAAGAATTGACTGATGATGATTAATTATTATTTTATTTTATGTAGCCTTGGTGTCTATTGTCTACTCCCCCGATCGAGAAACAACCAAGTAAATATCTTGCAGTTGTGACTGCAGCTCCGCTAGTTGTTGTTCTTTCTGATGAAACCATCCGACATGGAGTGATATTAGTGATTTAAGTTCGAAACTAGTTAGCATCAAACAATTTATTGATCAAAAAATAAACTATTAAGAATGCTTTCGAAAGCCGAAATTTAGGCATTAAAAATTAACGCACCAATATTTCTTATGGGTCATATGGTGTAACCAAATCACTGTCATCAATTAGTGTAAAGGGGAAGACGATGGATTACGCGTTTGTAGGTTTAAGTACGCGTTTTAATGAATTTTGGATTGTATGTTGGTATAAGAATCTAGCTAGCCGTCTAGATTTTGCAACCTATGTAAAGTACCAGACCACTATCAGTTTTGTTTGGTTTAAACATGCGATGTGATAGGGCACCTTGCTTTAATTTAATAACCAGCCCAAAATGTACAAAGTTACATAAAGCACTCAACGTATCATCAAAACAAATATGTGTAAAAGAGGGTGCAAAAATTGCCACAATGGTACTATTTTCTATACCCATCTTAAAACTCAATTTCATTTTGCATTAAAGTTGAAATGGAAAATGGTTATAAAACTTTTTTTTTTCTTTTTCTTTTTTATCAGCAAAGAAGAATTAGATTACCCACCACAAAATGTGATGCAGTGCGTTTGTTTGTAGGACAAAATTGATGGAAGATACCATGAAGTATCAAAGGATGTGAGTTTAAACAGTAGTTTGGAGTCAGGGTAGGAGGCAACCATGCCACTGTTTATGTAACATTCGGCATGGACACAAAATATAGCACAAAGATTGAGAGTGATCTCTTGGGATTGACAGCATGAACCAGTACAAGCCAAGAGTCTTAAGACCATCAATTGGTCTCTGATTCTGGGACCATATGTAAAATAAAATCTTGCCAATTGAGTTGAAAATTAAGAGTGAACGAATGGATGGCACAGTGACAAGAAAGCAATGCAAAATTATTGTGGTGAGCTGAGCTGTGTTTTGTCGGCAAAGAGACGTTGGTGGTGGGTCTTTGTTTGCAGTATTTATATTTTATTTATCAAAAATTCTTGACGGATAATAATAAAAAAAAAACGCATCTAAATTCTCTCACAAATACCGGTCCCCCTAATGTCCTCCGCGGGACTCACCGGAACCCACCAAAAAAATTAAGTCCGGCAGTTTTATCGTAATCCGTTTTATCGGTCGGTAAAGAATCATCCTTTATTTATTGAGAAGAAACAAACACAAGAGAAGAGTGAACCCATAAAGCTTTGTTTGGTAGTGAAAGGTCACATGGATTACTACCACTTACCCAATTGCTTTCCCTACATTATAAGCAAACAATACCTTTTTTCTACTAATCTTTCGTGATGTCTTCTTCGAACCATCAAAGTCTGATTCTAGCTTTCCAACTGCTTGCAGCTGGTAACCTGGTCAGATATTCTGTTCTGGAAGGCTCTCATTTCCTCCATTTTCTGTATCCAAAAGTGTGAAAAAGAAACCTCTTGGATCTCTCTTCGACAAGCCGATTTATTTTAATTTATTTTATAATTTTAGTTTATTTATGTTTGAATGATCTTTAACCCAATTAGTCCTCGTGTTTGTTTTATTTCGCTGACTCGGCATCTGAATCTAACTCGGCTCCTGACTCGGCACAAATCAAACCGTTAGTTTTTTATTTTGAATCAAATCTGACTCGTGACCTAGCTTAGACCTAATTTCCGATTCGAACCCATTTGAGTCACGTAATAATATACTTATGACTCGTGATCCTCAAAAAAACGAACATATTGAGTCTAATCCAAATGAGTCACGTGATTTCAGTCACATCTCTAAAAAAAACATGTATAAAATAAAATAAAATATATATCCCGGTGGAGATTGGGGCTAGACAAGTTGTGCAGATAGAGGGAGGACAATTGTGGTTAACCCATTTCAGCTTTAACGAGGCAAACCTCTTTAGCTTTTCGGTTGCATGGGTTCTTTTTGTACCTAATGAGCCAACAGCCAAAATGACTTTGGGCATAAAAGCCTGGTCCATAAACTTAATCATTCTTGAATGCAAGCTAGCTTATATAAAATGGACTGCAATTCTTATATTTATCACTAGGAGGGCATATGTACATTTTCTACTCAAGAATTGAAGACCTAACATACACAGATTAGGAATATATAAGATTATATATAGAGAGGCTTGTTACAAAACCTCGAACCACAACACATATAGACATGATATACAGAGATAAAGAATATGTTTGGATTGCACATGACTAGGACTAACAGGGAGACATAAACCTCTAGGATTTGATGACGATCACAATTTGTTGATGTTGCAGTGTAAATTTCAAAGCTCGAAACTGTGACTGTTGAAATGGAAGAATGGCTGATTCTTGCCCCTCTTTATGTTCTTGGACCTGCATTCTTTAGCAACACTTGATTCGAGGGATGCTGGACCACAAACAATGACACCCACATCAACATTGCCTCCCCACCTCTCAGACGCCGAATGGAAAATATCTGAAGAAGAACAACAAAATGGTGAATCAACATACTCAACAATCTAAGCAAAAATATACTTTAGAAACAAAATCCAGGTGGGATAAGCCAAATCAATACCAATTTGTTAAGCAAAAATGGATCAAGAGAAACAAAATAGATGGTAATAACAAGAGGTCTGGCAAACCATTTCTGCCGAACCTAGCTTCTATGATGGCAATTATGCATGCTGAGATAACTACTATGGAAAAAGCTTCTTCATAAATACAAGTGAATGAATCAGAAATTAGCTTTAGTATTACCTTCAAAATTTGGACGACGTCCATAATTTGCAGTTGTCAAATTAGCAACAGTTGTCTGATAAGCATCGGGATATGTCCTTAGCTTATTATACTGCACAGAGTTACTTTTTTCATCTTCTTCCATCCACTTCGCATCATTTAAATCTCTTCTTTCACATAGATGCCATAACACCACCACAAGACCGCCAAAAACGACGATACTTGCAATCATGCAAGCTACAAATAGAAGTCCTTTCAACCACCACGCAGTGACACCAAATGGTTTTATGTAAAATAATTCTGTCAGAGCCATAAAAATTACAAAGCCAATCGTAGATGTGATCGCGTAAATTCCAGGCCATATATTATTTACTGTTCCAGCCAAACCAGACATTTTGTTTTGGTTTTTCGTAGGAAAGTAGGAACGTCTGGTGCTCTTGCTAACCTTACCATCTTCCTGCAATATACATGAATCAACAAAAGATTAAGGGTTCCAACTTTCAAATACAATAAATCTAAGTGGGTGTTTGTTGTTTCCACAGAATGGGTGCAATGGCCAAACCTGACCAGGCAAATTAAAAAAAAGAGTTGCAAAAGATTTTTCACAGTGAAACTTACCAACGGAGGCTCTGTTTCTTGTGTGATGTAAGTATGCATCTCAAGCTTGATTTTGTCTGCAAAAGATGGACAAATTGACTCTATGTCAACTGAAGAAAACAGAGAAAGCTCATTCGTTCTTTTTACGGCCCAGACAACTAGTATATTTTTCGGCAGACAAGGCTTGCTCAGTTCAACACGGTGAAATATGTCACTCAGGATAGCCAGGAATGGAGAAATGCCAATGCCTCCAGCAACTAAAATAAGGTTCTCATACCTAGAAACAAGAAAAAGAGGAACATAAGTACATAAAAATGAGCAATTCGGTTGAGAAAATTAAGTACAGTCAACTCGGATAGAGCTGGTCTAAGGTGAAAAATATGTTAGGATCATGCCAGTAAACATGTTAGTGCATAAGTAGACCACAAATACAAATATAACTGCAATCAAACGGTATGAAACATACATCAAGTGGTAAGGTGATGCATGCCCGTATGGACCCTCAACTGAAGCCGTTAACCTTGGATGAAGTTGGGAGGATGATTCTTTATCAGGTTCTTCTGAGACTTTTGAGATGTTATCTTTCAGTTTCTTCGTCCATCCCCCTAGTACCTTTATAAGAATTGACATATGATGTTTACCATCCAAAGGACTGGATGATACACTGAAGGGATGCCATTGCAACCATGACAATTCACGCACTTGAAGAAAAATAAAATTGAGTGCATTGTACTGCAAATCTGCATTGCCAAAATAAAACTTTCAAGTTATGGTTTTGCTTAGGGAGAGAAGACAATACAAAATTACTAGGTTGAGAAGAGCTGTTATTACGTTTAGGTTTTGAAATGACCAGTTCTACAGTTCCGCAGGGTAGACAAGTGGCTGAAAGCAAGTCGACAGTTTTTCGTGATTGACAGAATCTTAAGAAACGATCGAGAAGGAAAAGGAATATTCCTCCAGCGGCTATGCTGAAAACGAAGTCTCCAGCGTGCAAAGCCATGAAGACGAAAAAGACCACATACAGCTGATGTGTGTAGAAGAACAACTCAAAGTACTGCTTCCTGACTGGATGGAATGATGTTATCCACATTAATAAGCCTGCTGCAAGGCTGATTACTCCAGGAAGATTAGCGATACCAAAATCGTTCCATTGCAACATCTGAATAGACAAAAACCCCAAATATACAAATCATCAATAATATGGTTAAGAGTTTGCATATCTAGTCTGCACTAGAAACCTGACAAATTAAGAGTTTTAGTCCCTCTCTTGCTATGTATATGACAGTTTGAGAACAATAAAGAACACAGGATCCAACCGTTGAAAATCCTCAAAGTGGCTATATAGTTGAAATCGTAAAGAGATACAGGATGTTAGAGTAGTCAAGTAAGTGGTTCATGAGTAATGAAATTCAAAGAGGAAAGACAAACTCTTATTGAGTTGCAGCCAAGGTTGTAGAATAACTCACTTCTTCTAGTAGGCGCCCTTGCATAGCCCAGGCCACTAAATAACATAATCCGTGCACACTAAAGATGACCATCGTGAGATGCCCCAACCATACATGATATCTAGTAGCAAGTTCAAAAGGAATATCGATGAATCGCAGAAGAAAGGACCCCCTTGTTATGGGTAGAAACAAAAGTTCCAAGCAGAATAATCCGATAGATCCAATGCGCAGCCCAGAAAGTTCCAGCATCTGGTAACTACGGAAGAAAATCGTCGGCATTAGTAAATCAAAAGAACAAAAGGCTTCTACAATGGCAAGTAATTGCTGCTTTGTACTTTTATAGAGAAACTGGTAACAGCCAGAGACCAAATTGCTGACAGACACTTTTTCGAAAGAAGCATACAGACTGAATTTGTCATGAAACGCAGTACAGACAACAACATAGAATGTCTTAAGGCACTGATTCCTCTGGAAATCCAAAACAAGAGACAAAAACTTTATGGATAACTATTATTAAAGTGTACCTTTCTTCCCAGAAAGGCAGGTTGAACTTAGATATCGACTCACGGTTCTGTATGGTGTAAACTGCAACTGCCCAGAAAAGATAGACAATGAAGAAGACTATTCCAATCAATTCAGCAGCAGAAACAACACCGAATGGTCCACCCACGAGCACAGGGAAAGTCCACAGTCGGAAAGTTGGAAATTTCAGCTTCTTCTTACTGCAAAGTTCAGTAAACCGAAGAAATTACACTAAACTTAAAAATAAGCACCGGTGCTATAACATTATATGAACTAGTAGTCAAAAGCAGAAATGAAACTCATACAGCTACATAGATAGTTGCGTACCCATGGAACTCCTCAGCTGGCGAGACCATTAGATATGCAAATGACAGAAATGTCATGAGAAGAACTGGGCCGCTGAATATTAAAAAAACACTTCCTGCAATTGTGCAAAACGAAGGTATCATCACTTGTTCAGAGTTATATCATGTAAAAGAAAGTAGTCCTACTCGAGCTAATAGAAATATATCTTACCAGTGATCCCGAAAATTGTTCCAATTGTAGCCATAAGCATCGATTCTAAGATTCCCTGCATAAACTTGGTCGGGTACAAAACAATAAGGGTACCCCATGCAACAAAAATCACCCATATGATGAATTTGATAACCCATTGTACAAATGGAATAAATTTGGGCACTTTCTTTGCATAATCAGCTTCATCAGCTTTGTTCAAAAGAAGAGGTTCACTTTCTGAAAGTGTACCCATGAGAATCAAGTATATCACAATAACAATAACCTCTTCATATAATTCAATTCTGTCAGATACTCAGTTTATATAAGTTTAAGGTTCTTAAGCTTATCTCTGTGTCAACCACACAAACTCAAATTTACCAGAAAAAAAATAAAAATAAATAAATCTTGATGGTAATAAATTTTGAAATGACAAAACAGGGAAAGAACCTAAACTATTGTACCAATCAAAAATTTGAGCCAACTGAGTCTATTCATCTGTGCAATTATCTGTACAAAAGGTCAAGAAAATAGAGAAAATAAAAAGACTTGTATTCTTTGAGCCATATAATCAAACAGGTAATGAATAAAGGAAATTAAAATTTGTGATGGTGGAGAACCATATAGTAACCACCTGAAAAAGAGAGAGTGACAGTGACAATCAAGTGTATCTTATTCATTCATCTTAGAAATCAGTGTATATAATAACAAAACTACAAAGGATAAGAATATTAGTGAACAAGAATTCAAAGACCACAGAATAATTGTCTAGTTTTATTTATTTTCTTAGAGTTTCAGACAGTTTAACTTAGAAAGTGAAAGCAAATGGACCCAACCCATTTTATTTTTTTGATCTCCTTGCTCCTCGGTGAGTTTTGGTTCTACTTTCCCCTCAGTTCAGTGAGTTTCGGTTTTCGCTATTCATTCATCTTATGAACTTGGAAGTGAAAGGTAGTAGTTCTCCTTTAAAAAATTCCTCAGGTGCCATATGCCGAACATCTTTTTCTGTTAGTCGGTGGTAAAATTCTTTTCTAGTAGGATTTTACTTCAGGCGGTATTGGTGGCTCCTCCGATGCATTACTAGTAGTATTCATCCGTCAAAGCACCACAAATATTTAATGAGCTTTGGACCGTCCATCTAAACATACCAGGGCAGAAAACAAAATTAAAGCCGCTGCCTCACAATGAAGAAGGGAGCCCCACCCTACGCAGATTAGCAGGGGCAGCTTTGGGCCACCATGAAGAGAAATATAAGGATATTGCCTTTTTTTTTTTTTTTTTTTTTTGTGTGGAGATTACCGTATAGTCCTAGAAATAGTATACAGTGAGTTTGGTTTTGTTGACCTAGTATAGATGGTGAAATTTGGATACGGGCTAAAAGTGTCATTTCTGCAAGATTATGCTGATTACGCTGGTCAGAGCCTAGAGTAAGCCGAAGTCTCTCAAAGACAATATTAGGCGTACAAGCCCTCTTTTCTCTCCCAAAACATGTGATAGACGCATTTATGTGTCTATTTTCATCTCTATTGTATATATTTTTAGTACCCATTTTTGTACTAATTTTGGTATTTTATCCCTTTGTAGGTATTTTTGGGGAATAAACATTTTTGGGAAAATTGGCTCGAAAAGTTGTTAAAGGCTCCTGGGAGGACACTTGCTATTCGGACTCTCATTTTGGATAAGGGGTAACCCATTTCCAAGCAGCTGCTAAGCACAGACCGGCACTGGATAGGGGGAGGTCACATTTCTTCTCAAATTTTCAAAACAGATTTTGGCGGGAAATTTTATACAGAAAACAGAAATTTTCTGTTTGGATTTTGGATGATTTTTAAGACGATTCAATGGCTGATTTTCGTTGGGTTAACTCTGTTAAGGATAAACAAGTATGGTATGGGCTGTAGAATCGATTAAACAGGGATAGAAATCCGTGTTGGAGCAAAACAGGGAGAATTCACAATTTGAGTTATTTTCGGTTTACAAAAGAATTTGTGAAGAGTTTACGGCAAGATAGGAGTGTATGGAGTCCTTATTCAGTCCTGAGAGAGTTTGAGAGAGTTTGGATACCAAGTTAACGCGTAAAAAGAAGATTAAAATCCCATAACGTACGGTGAAGAAAAAACGAAAATATTTGGATTAACTCGAGAGATTTTGTGTTTGGAGGCTATATATAGGTTGATTCGAGTCATATTTATGGGTACGAACAATTTGGGGGAGTTTGGAGAAGTTTAGAGCTATAGAGAAGCGAGAAAAAAAATCAACAGAGTCGATACAGAAACTTTCCTGCTGCTGCTGAGAAGAAGAAGAAGACGAAGAACATTAGACCTTCAGAATCAGTCGCAGTGGCAGACTTATTTTCAGTGACAACGAGGTACGGTCGCATCTTACTGCAGTCACCGAAGCTCTTCAGCAACGACTCGGACTTCTGTTTTAGACCTTCAGCAACTACAGAATCCGCTGCTTAGCACTTTTCACTCTTTTAATCAACTTTTGAACACCAAATATGTATTTTGAGCAAGTGATTAATATGAGGAGCTAAACCCCTTAGCCGAGGCGACGGAGGAAGCCATTGTTCCATGAAAAGTGGTATAATTCTATTTTAATTATTTATTGCAATTATTTTACATGATTATTTGCATAGAACTTAAAAGAAAAATTGGTTTTTATTGAGTAGTTGTGAAGTGTTTTGATGGGACATGCTTGGTTTTAATACTTTTGATGTTTCATGCTTCGTGCTTACAATTATTACTTCAAAAATCTATTAGAGGCAAATATTAGAATCACTTTAAAGAAGAATATTGCATGAATATTGATTAGAGTTTATCAATTAATTTGTCAATGGTGGAATCCAAAGTCTCGGTATTTTCTTATTATTATCAAAACAATTCTATTTAATTTTCGAAAATCCTTCACAAGTTCGAGCAACGAACCTTTTTACCACTACAACTATAAAACGACATTAACATGTCCCAGCTAACTTCAGAGAGATTTCATTGTGTTGGCCAAGTTTTGAAAAGACTTTATTCCTTTGGCCAAATTTCTGACGGTCTCAAACCCGTCAGTTAAATCTCATGTCTCAAACCCATCAGCTAAATATCAGACGGCCTCAAACTCGTCAACCAAATCTCTGACGGCCTCAAATGGGTCAGCCAAATCCTAGACGGCGCCAGACGTGTCAGTCAAATCTCAGACGGCTCCAGACGCGTCAGCCAAATTTCATACAGCTCCAGACGCGTCATTTAAATCTCAGACATCTCCAGAAGTGTCGGCCAAATCTCAGACAGCCTCAGCTGCATAGGCTAAATCTCAGGTAGCCTCATCCGAGCTGAGCCATCTCGTCAGAAGAGTCTTATGCAAGTACAAGCCTCATCTAGGCCTCAGACCTCTTTCTCAACGTCACAAACACACTCACGGCTAGTAAATTGGGCCAGAATTGTACACGTTTATCCAAAAACGTGGATAACTTCTCTTGAGCTCCACGTGCTCAACAAAGGGACCAACAAGCAATAATACGGTCTCCACGTGACATATGTGACCGGCCATGGAGAGATGGAGCTCAACCTCAGCTCCTATGACACTCTACACACGATTTCTGAGGCATTCCATACCTTTTCACGTGACTCATCCTAGTCATTCTCACAAATCAGAGAATATCTCTCTATCTTGGTCAACTCGGCTAAAGAGAATATTTCTCTCTCTCAACACATCATCACAAAGGATGACTCAGCTTCACACAAATAGGGGGATATCAATTAGGGTTTTGGTCTAGCGGTCTATGACATGTGTGAGAAATATCTAGCCTATTTCTCACCGCATAAGGGAGTAAAGGCGGTGGAATAATGAGATAAACTCAACTTAGTTTATCTCTATCTATTTCTAAAGAGACGGGAGAATTTCTCCGCACGGAATGGCAAGCAATCCTTATCTTCACCGACCTGATATTAGAGAATTCAGCTATAAATAGGTCCCCTATTTCTCCAAGCTAACATCACGACTTTCTCATAACCTCTCAGAGTAATTCCTCTTCAAACCCTAGAATTCTTTGATCTTTCTCTTCGTTTGCTTCCCTCCCTAAGACCAGCCCTAAACCTCTTCCCTGTGACTGAAGCATCCTTTGAACGTTCACTGTGCGTGGTTTAGGCAGAGACTGTTCGTGCTCAATCTCCCGTAAATCACTTTTAGAAACCCTAGAATCCCACTTCTAACCTCTCACCGATTTTAGGTAACCACATTTTGGCAACCACAGTGGAAGGTTGTCCACTCAGTTACAGATTTTAGTCATGGTCACTATTAGGAAGGAAGCCGATTCCATCAATCCAAACACAAAAACGTCACATTGATTCAGTCTCTGTAATCCATTACAAACATAGTCGAGAGAGTTATCCCTACCAGCACTTTCTCTCTCTTTCGAGTTTGACCTTAGTGAATAGATTAGTGCGTTCCGGATCACCTGGATCTCTTCCTGCATAATAAAAAGCCCCAATAATCTATTTTCATGAAAATCTATTTCTAATCATGAAAACGTTGGGTAAGGACCAAGGAGAACTCCCGGAGACTCAACAAAATATTGAAAAATCTCAAATCAACATCCAGACTTATTTGAAAACACCTTTAGAGTTACCAGTAGGGATTGATCCAACAAATCTAGATCGAGTACATGTTCCCTAGAAAAGGAATACTAAAACTGCTGGGAATAGCACGGACGGGATCCAGTCTGTCCGCGATCGGCCTCACCAGAGAAGATGAAAGCTCATTACGAACGCGACAAAGCAAAAGAGCACCATCCAGTCGATCTTATCACTCTCAAGGTCCTCAAAAACCATATGACGCTCTAAACTTGGAGATTCTGACGAATATTTGCTCCAAAATTCGTTTAGGTCAAGACCCCCCAACCTGATCACAGGGGACTCGGGAAGTTTACTTCACTTTACTATTTTATTTATAACTCTTTCATTCCGTATCCGATTGACCTCGTTCTTTTTCCATTGGTTTCGTATTTTCGTCGTCTATAGGATAAAGTTGGAAACATTTGGAAAGTCTCCAAAAAATCATGACCTAATCAAAACGTTGCAGACCCCCCTACGGTCATAAACCGTTATATCCATCCAAGATACAACTTGTCTCTCTTCATGCTCCAGAGGGTCATGACCACAACGCGGAAAATTATAACTTGAGAGTAACTCTCAAGACAAAGTTCATCCTTATTCTAAGGCGCAAACCTGCTAATCGATATGCTACCTCAATACCCGTCCCGCCATAAAAACGAGGAACTAGCCCTAGCAATTGTACGACCAAGTCTCGATGAGCCTCCAACTCAGATACACCAACGACTATCTAGTATCATTTTCTAATGGGACCTCAGTTCACCCAAGACGGATAAGGAGAATATCTTTGCATCCAAATCTATCAAGGGAAAAGAAATCTGAAGCGATACTCGCGAGGCCAACAATTCGGATAAAACTTCACTACTCAACATACAATCACAACCAGATATTGTCATTGAAGTAAATAAGGGAAAGATCAAAGATTGTAACTCTTCATCAATCTGGTCATAAGCTACTCATCCAGACACTCCTAGCAGTTCCCGCAGTCAAAGCCTCTGAAAAAGCGGGGGTCTAACAACCACACCCAATATTTCGTTTAGGCAATCTGTATGGACTAACTCCAATATACTTCCAAGAGAATCAACTAGACAGTCAGACTCAATCATGGAAAATACATCCAAAAGTTATATCTCTGTTTCTCAATGTAATCAGCAAATCAAACAGATAGAAATTCGCGAGCCTGATTATTATGAGAAACAACTTGAACTGTACCAAAGACCAATGTTCAAGTGTCAATCAATTTATATCAACAACCAAAGGTTGGATTATCTAATTGATTGAACTACGCACAACCTGTGATATTTCAATTATATAAACAAATACAATGCGAAAAAGAAATAACACAGACACCATAAATTTTGTTAACGACCGCAAATGCAGAAAAACCCCGAGACCTAGTCAAGATTTGAACACCACACTGTATTATGCCGCTACGGACTCTATCCTACTACAAGTTAACTTCGGACTGGAATGTAGTTGAGCCCTAACCAATCTCACACTGATTAAGGTACAGTCGCATTCCTTATGCCTTTGATTCCCTTAGCTGATCTCACCCACAACTAAGATTTGCTACGACCCAAATTCGAAGACTTGATAAACAAATCTGTCTCACACAGAAAAGTCTATTGAATAGATAAATCTGTCTCCCACAGAAATACCTACGAGTTTTTGTTCCGTCTTTTGATAAATCAAGGTGAACATGAACCAATTGATATACCGTACTTATATTCCCGAAGAACAGCCTAGTATTATCAATCACCTCACAATGATCTTAATTGTATGGAAGTGGAACAAGATATTGTGGAATCACAAACGATGAGACGAAGATGTTTGTGACTACTTTTTATCTTACCTATCGGAGATTAATCTCGAGCAAATCTTAGAGAAGATAGTACTCAATACGATATAACAAAGTAAGATCAGAGCACGCAACTACAGAGAAAATAGTTGGGCCTGGCTTCAAAATCCCAACGAAGTCTTTAAGTCGTTAACCTATAATGGTTTTAGAAAAACCTAGGTTAAAGGAGAATCGACTCTAGTCGCAACTAGTATCACATAGGAGGTGTGGGGATTAGGTTTCCCAGTTGCTAGAGTTATTTCTTATACAGTCTTCAAATCAGGGTTTGCAATCAATGCTACCTTGGTGACAAAGCATTCAATATTCATCGTTAGATGAAAACCTGATTAGATTCAAGCTAATATCTTTGAACCGTTATATCGAACTTAGCTTGTTACACACAAATGAAATATGCCTTCATTTAGATATAGGTAACCGTACCTAAACGTGTACACTTGGTTGGCTCAACAATAGTTAGCCGAAGTTATCCACATGAACACTTTCATATCAACCTTGTTCATCTTAATCACAACTAGTTCAAATGACTCAAATGAAACTAGTTATAGAGTTGTTCAATTGTTTATATTCTCACAGAAGTATACAAGACACAATTGAAGCAAAATCGATTTTGATTCACTCGAATCAATTCATGTACATTATAGCCATGGTTTGCAAAAGATTGCATTCCTTATTATATAAATATATTTGTTCACGAATAAACCGATTTTAAAACTTAACCCACTCAAGTATACAAATGGGTACACATACTTAGAGTTCCGAACTTGGTCTGTCCTCCAGTATGCGAACGGGTACGCATACTGTTGTTCATGACAAACCTCAGTTGAATTCCCGGACTTGAACTGTTACGCCAGTACGCATACTAATTTCCCGGACTTCAACTGTTAAACCAGTACGCATACGGGTATGCATACTATGGTTCCCGGACTTGGAATAACTTGCAACAGTTAGCATACAAGTACACATACTGTGCTATATCCAATCAATTGTTAATTGTTCTAAACTCCATCTTAATCATTGAAACATTCTTAGAAGACGGGAATAGCTGCCTCACACAAACTATTAACTTCAAAGCAATTTTCAAGTGACCAATAGATCAATGTGAAACATTTCGAGTCTACATCAAATGACTATCTCACACAAATCATGTAAGATGTTACCAGGCGATTTTCACATGATCATCTTTTGACTTTCGTCAAGAATAAAGATGAACTTGGTTAAAGCAAAAGCTTACTAACACATATTTCGAGAAATATGTAAGCGAGTTAAACTCATATCGAAATATCAAATGTGTATAAAGTGAAGTTTATATAGCTATACGACTTTTTGTCTCAATAGGAGATAGAATAGAAATAGACTTCTGAGTGATAGATGAGTTCAAGTCTCCACATACCTTTTGTTGATGAAGTTCAACAAGCTCCACTTCGTAGTTGTTTGTCTTCAATCGATGAACGCCGTGAAGTCTAAAGCTCAACTACATATTCTATCTTAATCCGAGACATAGCTATAAGTAAACTAGAAATCAAGACTTATAGTTTTGACAACTAAACTTGACAAACAAGCTTGAGATAGCAACGCTTGTGAGTTCGACCGAGCAGTGCTCTAACAATCTCCCCCTTTGTCAATTTTAGTGACAAAACTATCAATACATATGGATTACAAAATAAATAAACTTTGTAGCTTCTCATCCAAATGCTTGATTTCCTTGGTTCTTCAACATTACTCGAAATCTTCATCACTTCCAAGTACTCCAGTGATTTTGAACGTGTTCAACTCAGCATCATAGTTGTTGAAGATCCGTAGCCATAACAATAATTCCACAAGACTGTTTTCTTATTGTTATACAGTATCATAGTATTATTACACAACATCAAAGTTCAATTGTATCACAACTTTGACAATAATACTACGCTGATATGTATCACTCCCCCTTAGTAAATACTTCATCTCACAATGAAAACCACTCCCCCTTACATAATGATCCGTAAACCATATGTATTTGTAGTGTGAACTACACAATAATTCTCCCCCTTTTTGTCAATATAAATTAGCAAAGGTACGAAACTAGTGGGATCATAATGAAATTCTCATAGAGATACTTCATGACTAAAAGAGAACATATCAACTTTTTTTCCAATGATTTCACATAGTCGAAACTTAGTGTATTCATCAAGGAGTTTATAAAGATACAAGAAAACTCCTACAATATTCCACAGCCGCACTCCCCACAAAGATTTGGCAATTAAGCACAAGTTCAATTAAGAACTCTCCCCCATAAAATGTCATTCTCGAAAGAACAACAAGAGCGACCTTACTTTCACAAGAAAAGAAGGATTTCTTTGGACATTAACAAATCACATGAAACGTGAATTTGTATCCAGAAAACTCAATTAAATTATCCACAAGAGAACTCATGATTAATTTAATTGGAAATACTCAACATAAGAGAACTTACGGAGCCATACAGTACTTTCACATAGAAGTGGATCAGGAAAAGATCAATACTGCGGAATATACAAAGATTCATTCTATTTTTTATCAATATTTGCATAATGATACCATAGACTTAATCTTTGACATCAAAAGTTCATTCTATTTTCCATCAATATTTGCATAATGACATAATAGACTTTAACTTTTGACATTTATGGGACAATCATAGTTCACGGACGCAAACACAGATATCCCATAACATTATTTGCAATATATAAAACCAATAAAGATTAATACTACAAAATCGTCTTCCAAATAAACTTTTGAATTTAAATAAATAAATCTAAAAACATTACAAGATGAAAATCGTTGGCAATAACAATGTGAAATCACAATATAGGATATTCCAAACCCTAGTTATCCTTCTTAAAACACAAAAATAAATTCTCATAAGAAGTTTCCTAGACATTAAGGCCTCTGAAAAATTCTTTATCGTCCCCAAACTCCTTTTCGTCAACAGCCATTGGAACATAAGGTTCATGAAGAAAGGAGTCAATTCCAACAAACCTTCTTGACTGATGTCGAACCAGGGCCTTCTGAATCTCAAGAGTTCTTAGAACAATAGCTTTTATTTTATGAATTTCCTTCCTTGTTTCCTTCAACTCTTCAAGAACACCAGAAAACTTCTGAAGATTAGAGGGGATAGCCCTTGGTTTCTTCACATTCTTCATTTTTCTCTTCAAAGTTGTAGAGGAAGGAGACTTATCTTTTTCCTTCATGATTGATGGCTTAACAATCGTATTAACATCTTTTCCATCAGAAGACATGATGCTTGGAGTCTCCATACAAGTATAGAATTATAAAAGAAATACACAACTAAAGCTCAACAAGCAATCTTGTGATAAAAAGAGTTTTTTCAGGGAAGGAAAAAGGAATGTAGGGTTACGGAACCTATGTACAGAGTAGGATTCACGTACGACCAATTCATAACCCTAAAGAAGGTAGAATTTTCGATTTTAACCCTCTTTTAATGAAAAAGGAAATTCTTTTCAATACCAATTTTTGATATGAAAAGATCAATAGAATTCCAGAAAACAGCAGCCAAAAAGAAAAAAAAATATTTTCCTAAAGCCTGAACTGTGCAAACTCTTGTCTCTTTGAAGTCATGCACATGAGACAAGACGCACTTTCAACACAATTAAGCTGTGTTGGGGTGAACACTAATCTGTCCACCATACACTTTTTGTATGAAATTCTTAATATCCTTTTTCACAGAATGTTTAGACCTTGTTCTTTTCCGGAGAGGTCTAATTAATTCTTTAGAAATTAACTTTTTTGGAGAGGAATTGAGTTTTTTACTTAACTTAGGTGAATTAGTTTTATGGACAAGTTTGAGCTTGTTTGCTAATCGATTTGCTCTCCGTTGAAGTTTATTGACATATCTTATTTTATGTTTGTACTTGTAACACTTAGAGAGTTCATGACCCTTACAAGTACAATAAGAACATGTCAATAAGGAGGACGGTTCAGACACCATAGCTGAGCATGTTGCTAAACAATTTGAGGTACCTGAAACATGTGAAATAGAATTTTCAATAGACAGGGAAAAATCCATTTTATGCTCCATAGTGGTTGACGAAGTTTCTCTAGGAAGAATATCAAGATTGATGTACGTATTGCTACAATTATCAAAATCAATATTTTCACCAAGGAGTGCAACACTTGACTTTTCATCTTCATCTGAATCATAGTGATCAGACATCTCATCAAGAGTTGCAGTAAGACCTTTGTTCCCAGTGTATTTTCTACGATTTGGACACTCATCAGCGGAATGACCAAAACCTTTACACTTGAAACACTGTGGCATATCCTCATCATCAGTATCGACGGTGTCCCTGTTTTTAGGAGGAGCATGGTCATGAGGTTTGACTAATAACCTGGGTTTATCTCTGATGAACCGTTTAATTCTCTTCAAAAGAATATCTCTAAACTGTCTTGTGATTAGTGAAACTGAGTTGTCAAGATCTTTTTCTGATGAATCAGTCTCAATAGGATCAACAACAGAGTTGCCAACACTTTTACTTTTGTCAAGCAATTTAGTGTTCCTTTGTGCTTTGAAAGCAATATCCTTCCAAGATTTGGATGTATGCTCATGATCAAAGATCTTTAACTTCCCAACAAGAGTATTTCGGGATAAAGTATTAATGTTATTTCCTTCAACGATGACATGCTTATTAGAATCGTATTTGGCTGGCAACGATCTGAGAATTTTCATCACAATGACCTTTTC
This sequence comes from Papaver atlanticum, assembly GCA_023531105.1. Classification (NCBI taxonomy): domain Eukaryota; kingdom Viridiplantae; phylum Streptophyta; class Magnoliopsida; order Ranunculales; family Papaveraceae; genus Papaver; species Papaver atlanticum. The sequence goes on along the minus strand of JAJJMB010012638.1, from coordinate 4,100,539 downwards.
AGGAATAGTCTTACCCAACGCAAAAGATGCATTAACAATTTCAGACACTTTGTGATTAAACTCATCAAATGAATCTTCATCAGCCATACGAAGGTTTTCCCAATCAGAATTTAGGTTTTGAAGCCTAGCTTCTTTCTCAGAGTAATTTCCTTCGAATACACTTTCTAAGATATCCCAGGCTTCTTTAGACTTAGTGTACGTAGTCACATGGTGCTGAATATATGGGGTAATGGCATGGATGATAGCATTTAGTCCATCATAATTTTGCTTTACAGCAAGAATCTCAGCAGGATCATAAGAACCAATATCCTTCGGAACATTTACATCGCCTTCTTCAACAACCGGAGGATCATAGCCATTAACTACACGAACCCATGATTGAAAATCACGCGCTTGAAGAAAGGCACGCATAGCAATTTTCCACCTAGATAATTCGAGCCATCGAAGACTGGTGGTACGTTTATAGAGATAGCGTTTCTATCCATAGAGTCGGTTGCTACAAACACAGACTTATGAGGTCTTAAACGTGTTTGCCTGCTCTGATACCAATTGAAAAAGCGGGGGTCTAACAACCGCACGCAATATTTCGTTTAGGCAATCTGTATGGACTAACTCCAATATACTTCCAAGAGAATCAACTAGCCAGTCAGACTCAATCAAGGAAAATACATCCAAGATGTTAGAGAACTGCTCGGTCGAACTCGCAAGCGTTGCTATCTCAGGCTTGTTGTCAAGTTTAGTTGCCAAAACTATAAGTCTTGATTTCTAGTATACTTATAGCTAAGTCTCGCACTAGGATAGTAAGTGTAGTTGAGCTCTAGACTCCACGGCGTTCATCATGCAAAGACGAAAAACTACTCAAGGAACTTGTGGATCTTCGTTGACAAAAAGGTATGTGGAGACTTGAACTTATTTATCACTCAAAAGTCTATCTATTCTATCTCCTATCTTGAGACAAAAGTCGTATTGCTATATAGACTTTGATTATACACATTTGCTATTTCGAGCCGAGTTTATCTCGCTTATCTATTTCTCGAAATATGTGTTGGTCAGCTTTGGCTTTGGCCAAGTTCATATTACTCGTGACGAAAGTCATGTTGATTGTTTATGTTAGAGCATAGCTCGGTTGAACCCACCAAACGTTGGTATGTCAAGTTTGGTTGTCATATTTTAGTGAATCAAAACTCATTTAAAGAGTCGCTTGATTACATACTAGAGTCAACTTCGTATAGGTTAGATTGAAAGTGTTAGGATATGAGACTTACAAGTATTACATGAAGACTTGAAGAATGTGAAGAAGTATGAAGATACAACGACAACATCATCTTTCTTCTTGAGGTTAGTAATATTTGACTTGAACTGTTTCTTTCCCTAACGTATCTTTCAAGTTGTGCATATTGAAAACATAACTGCAAAGCTGTGTATGAAACTCTAGTTAGATATAGTATTAGGGAATACAATATGAGGTTTATTGCTTAACCATTAAACTTTGTATATAAGACATCGACATGATCATAAATGCTATTGTGATTATGTATGGGTATGAGTGAAGATTTCATCCTAAGAAACAATGTTTTACATTCGTTTAATGGAAGTAAGTTCATAAACTCGTTTTGTGAATCGAAAGGGAAATCGCTAGGCTTATTGGTATTGTTATTCATTGCAAATATATTTTGTATTACCAATATGTGTGTTTAGTATAACCGCTCATAAACTTGTTTATGTATCTTGGTAAAACTATTCACAAGGCCTGACTTATGTATTGGCCTGACTTTTATTAGTGAAACCGATCTTAAGTAATCACTCAAGATGGTATGATCGATGCCTTGTAAATAACAACTTTTATCTAGTCATTGGGGAACCGATCCTATGAACATGTGCAACAAGTTTGTAGTTTTGGGGGAATCGATCCTATGGACATGTGCAACCGAATACAGGTAGTTACCATAAGTTATGGGGAACCGATCCTAGTACCTAGTCAACCAAATTTTGGTAACTAGCGTGACTATGCACGTTACTCACATGGAGGTAGAACCGAACTTGTTTTGGTAGAACCGAGAAACCCATAATTGGTGATTTTATAGGATAATCAATCACATAGTTCTTGGAATTCAGATGAACCAATTCTAAACTTGTTTGGAAGTGTGGCAAATCGTTTCCAAGATTGTAAGTATGAAAAAGGACTTACAAAGTAAAAGATGTCGACATACTTTGAACATGTGCAGTAACTCTTATCATTAATTGTTCAAAGATATTCCTTAATAGCTAAAGGAGAATCCCAGGATCGAAATAAATTGAGAATCTTTTATTTAAGGTTTCTTAGTTTTTATATGCTATTTAATCTCCAGCAATTAAATACATATCTTTATAAAATAATAATTAGTAATGTGCATTTACTGATTATAGATTTTTCTATTGGGATTTCAGTCAATATTTGGACAGTGCATTTCCAGGAATTATGAAAACCGATTTTGTGTTTATTGTATATCTTTGAGAATATTCGGTTTTGGAAATTCCTTGGTGTACAAACTTTCTTGTCTATAAATATTGAAGTTTGCATTTCTAGCAAACTACTCCTCAGAGCCAGCAAAACTATCTAGTTATGTTGTTACTGGTGGAGCCGCCTATTCGGAGAGGAAAGTAACCTAATTAGGCGAAATCTCTTACGACCGCTCAGTTTAAAGACTTCTTTGGTATTGAGAAGCTCTATTAGTACCGTTGGTGGGAAACTAGATAATTGCGGTTAATTATTAGTTTTCGATTGATTTGATTGACTAACGGTTGTTGAACTTTGATTGCACCTAGTTTGTTTATGCTTGAGAATCTTCTCTTCTGATATAAGATTCACTCAAACTAGATCGAAGTTTCGACAGGGATCTTTAGACTGTTTGTAGATCTAAAGACGTCTTGTGATAATCCAATGTTAACAGACTCCGTTCTGTGTGTGATTGATCACAAGAGATTCAAGTTGATTGTGTGCAGGTGCTGATTGAAGATTAAAGAAGATTTGAAGACAAGAAGACTTTTTGGGTTCATAATCTTTGGTGTGCACAATACTTGTTTCGGATGGAAAGGGATCCAACTATAATCGGTTTATCTTTGTGATAGATTGGATTGATTAGTTTAGTAGATCGGCATCAATACACTTCTTTGTGATTAATAGTATTGATTGCATAGTCTAACAATTACTTCGGTAGTTGTTGAGAGATTGATCTAAGGACCCGACAAAGGAGTTTATTGGTTAAACGGAAGATCCTTTGTCAAACTCAAATCACGTTGTTTGAAAATAGTTGTTACCGAACAGATTTGTTGTTCCTTTACTGTTTGGAATACGAACCAAAGGAATTGTTCCAAGTGCGTGACTTATTAACAAGTTGGAGGCACAGGGATACTGAGGAAACTAGGTGAACTATAGGTTTAGTTGCTTGGTCTCAACTATACGAAGTTGGTTTGATTTTGTATAACGGCTTAATTTTGAGAGTATTCAATTCTGGACTAGGTCCCGGGGTTTTTCTGCATTTGCGGTTTCCTCGTTAACAAAATCTTGCTGTGTCATTTACTTTTATTTTCCGCAATTATAATTGTTGTTATTATAATTTAAAGTAGATTACACAAACGTTAATTCCTATTTTACTTGATAGACAATCCCTCGTGTTAGGTTAAGTCCAAACCTATTATCAAGTAAACATACTTCGTTGTTGTATTGTCTCGATCTTGTATCCATAGTCAATCACACAAGTTATCTTGTTGTCGTATTGTCTCGATCTCGTATCTATAGATGATCACACGAAGTGTGAACCGATTAGTTGTATTGTCTCGACTCAGTCTATAGACAATCACTTTCGGAGAAATGACTTATATGTGGATTTTTTTTAGATTGAGGTATATTTGGGTACCTTCGTCTTTTCAATTGGTATCAGAGAAGGAAAACACGAAAAGATCTAACAATCTGTGTTTGGTGCGATCCAATATTAGAAATGAATTCGATTTTTTATGAATCGACTTCGATTAACGTACCGCCAAGATTTAACGGATCAAACTATCTATGGTGGAAATCTGCTATGATATCTTTTCTTCAATCACGAGACTTTAATACATGGCTATTAGTCGTCGATGGTTATGATCGCCCGAAAGTAGCAAATTCAGAAACTGAGTTTAAACGCTTAGTAGATTAATCAACTGAAGAAAAGGCTTTTGCTAAGCAGAATTCAGATGGTTTGAATGCTATTGTACATGATGTAAGTCGTGATCTACAACATCATGTATAAACATGCCTAACTTCGAAATAAGCTTAGGATAATCTTAAGATCGTATTCGAAGGAAGTACTTTAGAGAAAGAAGCTAGACTTCAAACTCTATTGTCCGATTGGGAAGACCTTCGAATGGATGACAACGACACTTTTGAAGAGTTTTATGTCAAAATCTCTGAGATAATTAATGCTTCTTTCTCTCTTGGAAAGACTATTTCTGAAAAAGATATAGTATGCAAAATTCTCAGATCATTGCCATCAAGATACGATTCTAAGAAGCATGCAATCATTGAAGCCAATGATCTTTCCTCATTATCAAGAAGTTCCCTTGTTGGAAAACTAAAGATATTTGATCAAGAGTATTCGTCTAAGGAAAAAGACAATCTGGCTTATAATGCTAGTAGAAAGATTCCGAATCAATGTTCGGAAAATTTCTTAGATCAGGAAGATCAAAATGCTGAAGATGAGGGTGATATAAATCATCATTTGTCTCTTATTACTCAACAACTCAAAAAATTATTGAGACATCGGAAAAGAGAATCTCCCGTGTCAAAAAGAAAACATATTTCTACACGTAATAGTGAAGATACTTGGGATGATGATGATAATATTCCTCAATGCTACAAATGTAGAGGATTTTGTCATATCTCTCCGGATTGTACTACTAAGGATAACCAATGGAAAAGAAAAGCATACACTGCAACTCTTGACTATTCCCCTGACGAGGATAATCAAGAAAATATGTTGGATAATATTGCAACCATTGCAGAAGTCTCTAACTCTGAAACATCCTCAATAGTAGATACTCAAGAAGAGGTTACACCTACGATTTTCAAAAAAAATTGGTTCCATGTGAAGATAATAGAACTCAGTTTCTTGAAACTAACATCAATGGAATTAAATCATCGCTTGATCAACTCAAACGAAGTTTTCTTAATGATAAATAAAAATTCAACAAGCGATTAGAGAAAATCGAGGTCTCTCAATGTTCTAGAAAGGTTCAAGTATCTAAACTCATTCTCGAGATCAAATACTGTCGAGATGAGATAAGGAAGCTAAATGCTGAAAATCAGAAACTGAGAGACGAGCTCAAATGCTTCAGAAAATCGTCACCTGATATTGATATATCGAAAGGCAAGGATACAAGGTCAAACAAATTTGTGAAACCCAAATCCTGCAACCAGGGGACTTCTGGGGTTTGTTTTCAATGCAAACAAAAGGGGCATTATCAACGGCAATGTCCTGATATTAAAAAGGGGAGAGTCTACAAACCCAAAAATCCAAGATCTAAGTCTAGATCAAAAATCACTCCTAAAAGGGTGAATATGATTGTCGAACATCAAGATCTTACTTCGAGATTGAGAGTTGAACCTAAAAGTTCAAACACAAGTGCTTCTCAATTTCTTATGAATGTTGAAACCTTCAAAGGAAGAAAATTCAACAACCGAAATATGAAAACCTAATCGGTTATCATGAATCCTTACTTGTACTTACAAAAACACACAGTAAGGATACAATTGTAAATATTTGAATAAAAATATTTCTAAATGGATTTTTGGTTAAGAAATTAATTGAATAATATTCTCAATTTTTTTTTGAGAACTTATAAGAAGAAAGAACTTTTACTTCATTTTATAGAGTTTTGACAGAATGTCTTCCTCTAGCTGCAACTCTCGCAAGACTGAAAAAGTCTGGACAATTCTGTTTCCTAACAAGAAGCTTCGTCTCGAATCCTCCGATGGTAATTCGGATTCATCTCCAGAACTTCATCAAGATGTTCCAAATGAAGAAATTTCATCTCTCAATGACAATCTTCTCAAGAATCTGTCATTAAAACTAGATCTAATCCTATGTGAAGTAAGGAATATAGAAACAGATTTGCGAAAGGAAGTAAAGGAAGTCAATGACAATGTTGTTAGTCTTGAATCAAGACTAGTAATCATAGAAAATGATTAGAATCCTGTGAAATCATCAGATACGGCTTCAACCTTGAAGGATTAAATCAAAATTAAAAAAAATGGACTTCAGTTTTTTATTTCTTTCAATAATTGTAAAGTCTATTATGAATAAAACTATCTTATTATTATGAATAAAATTATTATTTTATAATATTTCTTGTGATAGTTTTCGGTTACATAGCCTGTGCTTGAATGCTTTATTTTATTGCTATGTATGTTTATGGGATGTTTGATTTCGGTTTTATTACCTTGATATTCGATCTCATAATGTGTGAACCCTTATGGTTTGGGTGACTTTTTGATTTAGTGGGATTAAGTTCTAGCCCATGTTGGTAAGCTTTATCAAAGGATCATGAGGGGTTCCTGTAGAAACAATATGTGAAAAAGTCACAATATGTTGAATCTTTTGGTTTAGCATAAAAGCATATGTGTTTCGAGGTTTCAACTTTTGCATTGCATAGTTAAAACCGGTTTTCAACCTTTCTCTGGTAAAGGTTGCTCTTTGTTTTTGTTCTTTTGTTTTTGCGAGAGGATGACAACTTTAACGGGGGAGAGTTCTACGTGAACTTGCGCTTAATGACATATCTTAAGGGGAGAAGAGGATGCGGAATATGAGGTAATAATCTTGTTAGTCAATTGTTTTCCTGTTTAAGAAAAGCATGATTTTATTTCATATCCTTATTGCTTTTGCTTAACAAAATTTCGGTACAATTGATGTTTATTCCATTATTTGTGTATGGATGTTTGATTGTGATTCAATTGTTTCCGGTTAAGAAAAACTATTGTTATCTTTCGTTATTGTTTGGTATCAATTGTTTAGGCTTACAAAATTTCGGTGCAATTGCAGTGCTATAATGTCTATGTTTGTTTCAATTGCTTCCGGTTAAGATAAATGATTATGCAAGTTGATTTATTTGGTTTGTATGGATTGTTTATGGCTTAACAAAAGTGTTTCAGGATCATTTGTTTAGTCCAAGTGATTTCCGGATAAGAGAAACTAAGTTTTTCGGATCTTAGTTAGACTTATCAAATGTGAAGGTTTCGGTTATTCAAGTCTAACCGAATTCCTTAACAAGAATTACTAGTTAACTAACCTAATATTTGTATTGTTTAAAAGTGAGAGGTCTAAGTTATTTTTGAGAATAATTAAAGCCTGATGAGAAAAATAAAGTTAATTCTGATCTTTATTTTGGTCTTATTGAACAAGCGATTATACTTGTACAGTCGGTTTAGCAAAAGAACTAAGGTGCTTAGTCGATTTTTGATATGCTAAACTATTAGGGAAAATTGCTTCGGGCAATTGTTTCCTAGATAACATGTTAAAACCAAATTACTTGTAGTTTCGGTTTTGATATTGGTTATCTAAAATGGTGTGTAAAACCCTCGTGCTCAACTCTTATAGGTTTGCAAATTCTCTTTGTGAGATTTGTAAGATCTTTTCGGTTTGTCCTTTATTTTTTCGATTCATTGTCATTTTGTGACAAAAAGGGGGAGAAATATATGGAGTAAACAAGTGATATTGACTTGTTGTGAGTTGGTATCACTAAGGGAAAGGACATTTGTGCTAAAACGTTTATTCTAACAAAGAGAGTGAAAGCATAGACTAAGGGGGAGTCACATACCATATGATATGTAGTTATGAGGAACTACATGGAAATAACAAAGACGTGCGAATTGAAAATCTACCTATCAATCACACAAGTTATCTTGTTGTCGTATTGTCTCGATCTCATATCTATAGACGATCACATGAAGTGTGAACCGATTAGTTGTATTGTCTCGACTTAGTCTATAGACAATCACTTTCGGAGAAAGGACTTATAGGTGGAAAAGTTTTAGATTGAGGTATATTTTGGTACCCTCGTCTTTTCAGTTTCAATCTCTTGAAAATCGCTTTGATGAAAGATAGTGTGTGAATAACCTCTATATAACATCCTCTAAGAATGTTTCAATGATTGAAATGAGAGTTTAGAATATATAACCTTGAATGGATATAAACATTGTATGTGAACTCATACTTGTGTAAGTCCAAAATCCTTGAACTAAAGTATGCGTACTTTACTGGTTTAGGATGTCCGGATCTAAGTCCGCGTACTGCCGAAAGTTCACATCCCGTGAATTTCTGCTGGAGTTTGTGAACTAAAAACAAGCTCAATCCGGGTACTTAAGTATGCGCACCGGTATGCGTACTTAAGTGGGTTATTTTCTAAAAACGGTTTATTCGTGAACTAAGACATTTATAAATTAAGGAATGCAATCTTTGCAAACCGTGGCTATAATATTCATGAATCGATTCGAGTGAATCAAAATCGTTTTTTCTTCGATTGTGTCTTATATACTTCTATGAGATCTAAGCAATTAAACAACTCTCTAACTAGTTCTTTTGAGTCATTTGAACTAGTTATGGTGAAGATGAATAAGGTTGATATGAAAGTGCTCATATGGCTAACCATTTGTTAACTATCGTTGAACCAACTAGGTGTACACGTTTAGGTACGGTTACTCAAACCTAAATGAAGTTACATTTCATTTGTGTATAACAAGCTAAGTTCGATCTAACGGTTGAAATATATTAGCTTGAATATAATAAGATTTTCATTTAACGGTGAATATTGAATGCTTTGTTACCAAGGTAACTTAGATTGCAAACCCTGACTTGGAGACTATATAAAGGAGAACTCTAGCAACTGGGAAACCTAATCCCCACACCTCATGTGTGATACTAGTTATATAAGCTAGATTCGATTCTCCTTTAACCTTAGGTTTCTATCGAGACCCTATAGGTTAACGACTTAAAGACTTCATTGGGAATGTGAATCGAGACCCAACTATTTTCTCTGTAGTTGCGTGATCTGATCTTGCTGTTTCTATCGTATATGAGTACAATCGTAAGATTGGCTTGAGAATAATTTCTCTGATATGAAAGATAGAAAATTAGTCACAAACACCTTCGTCTCATCGTTTGTGATTCCACAATATCTTGTTTGCTAGTCGATTAAGATTCTTGTGAGGTGATTGGTAAGTCCGGTATATCAATTGGTTCATGTTCACCTTGATTTATCAAAAGACGGAACAAAATTCATAGGTATTTCTGTAGGAGACAGATTTATCTATTCCTGTAGACTTTTCTGTGTGATACAGATTTGTTTATTAAAGTCTTCGACTTTGGGTCGTAGCAACTCTTAGTTGTGGGTGAGATCAGCTAAGGGAATCAAGTGCGTAGTATCTTGCTGGGATCAGAGAAGTAAGGAGCGCAACTGAACCTTGGATCAGTGTGAGATTGATTGGGGTTCAACTACAGTCCAGACCGAAGTTAGTTTGTAGTGGGCTAGTGTCTGTAGCGGCTTAATATAGTGTGTGTTCAATCTGGACTAGGTCCCGGGGTTTTTCTGCATTTGCGGTTTCCTCGTTAACAAAACTTCTGGTGTCTGTGTTATTTCTTTTCCACATTATATTTTGTTATATAATTGAAATATCACAGGTTGTGTGTCATATCGATTAATTGGTAAATCCAACCTTTGGTTGTTGATTGAAATTGATTGATCCTTGAACATTGGTCATTGGTACCGTTCAAGTTATTTCTCTTGTATTCAATCAGACTCGCAGATTTCTATTTGTTTGAGTTGGGATTGAATCGAGAAATTGAGATATAACACTTTGATATACTTTTTATCAAGATTGAGTCTGACTGTCTAGTTGATTCTATTAAAAGTATATTGGAGTTAGTCCATACAGATTGCTAAGAGAAATATTGGGTGAGGTTGTTAGATCCACGTTTTTTCAATTGGTATCAGAGCAGGCAAACACTATAAACCTAATAAGTTTGTGTTTGACTGATCCCTAAAGTTTTCCCTTATGGGAAATTTCTTTGGGAAACTCGCTCTCGGCATCTGTAACGCACGCCAGAACTCCTTAAAGAATGTTCAAAGATTATTATGGATCGGACCTCTGGTTTCTCATAATAATCTCATTCCATCTAAGACTTTGGAAAAGTTAGATGATGAGAAACAATCTAAAAGAAAAGTTAAAAAGAAAGGAAGATTGAGAAAACGTTCTTTATGCTCAAAGATATGGAGTCTCACTAGATTAACTCTTAATCTTTTTGAGGAATACTATTGTTGATGGTGGTTTTTTAGTTCAGGGCTAAAATTGTAAAACCTTGTATTTAATGCGCTGTCATCCTGCAAAGGAATGAAGGCTATTTGAAAGTGATGAGTGCATAAACCTTTTCGCTTACATATGTATTGAGCAATTCAACATATTTATGAAATTTATCCAGAATGGTGCGTGAAGCAACAATCCCAGATATTCTGTAAATTTTAACTTATTGCATTATTCGCTAATGCATGACCTACCTGGTATTTTCCTATGCTATGTTCCCAGCCGAACTCTCAATATTGGCATGACATGACGATTAATGTTCACTCGCAGCGAAGTAGCATGAATCTCCCGAAGTGTCAGTATTTAGACCTGCATGAAAACACTCACATAGCCTACACCACTCTCTGATAAAGAGATTAGCGTGTTTACACACTTTTTGATTAAAAGATAGCACGATCGAACGCGTTTAAATTCCCTAAGGAAAATCTAGACTGTTCATGTCAGTCTCAAAAAACAATCACGGCCATACAATTGGGCCACGCAATTCAACAAGCCTAGCCTACTCCTGGCAGAATTAGGCAATCATCACGATGACCACCGGCGAGCCCACTAGCATCCCGACCGAATGGATCCCATCTAGTACATCTGAAGTGCCTTCGAACGATTAACTCTAATGTGGGTGATCGCGCTATTGGAAAAACAAGCTCAAACAAGCTCAAACAAGCTAAGACCGACAAAAAGGGTTTCAAAACCCATCGCATCCGTCCAAGTTGGCCGGCTTAGATTGCATCTCGAACGATCAAAGAGGCACCAATATGTTCACCGGCGTCCCAATTTTCTTCCCAGTCGATCGACTTGCTCATGGCAAGTCAATGACGCATCAAACCATTCGATCGAACTAGGGCAGACGCGACTGCTTTGAAACCCTAATTTTTGTTTGTGGCAGTGTGTTACTATCGCAAATAAATCATGACCGCCCATCTTTGCCAGCCAAATCGAATGGCTTAGATCTAATTTTAGATGGCCCAAGAGATGTCAGCGTGCACACCAGCGGCCCGTCTTTGCACATGGATGATCGACCTTCTCAAACTAGCGCCAAGCGCTTTCATTCGATCAGCCAAACTAGGGTTGGCCACACGGCTTCCAAACCCTAATTTGAATCAACGGCAGCAAATAGCTTCCGCAAACCATCTTGTCCATCCAACTTCGCTAGCTTGGTCGGACGGTTTAGATCAGATGTTAGATAACCGATAGGGCGACACTGTGATCACCGGTCACCCCCCTCCCATGAGGAACAATCGGCCAAGCTATAACTAGCCCATGTGATCCTCAAACGATCACCCAAAGATGGCCCTTCGTGCTGCCTCAACAGTAGTCATTAACTGCCGCAAATCATCTCAGCCATTCAACTTGGCTAGCGCGATCCAGATCCAATTTAGATCAACCGGTAGGATTTTAAAATGGCTACCATCCGCCACTCGCCTACAGGGGGTGATCGACCAAGCAGTAGCTCACCCCTAGAGCTACCAAACGATCGCCCAAAGGTGCCCGGTCACGCTCTTCTTTTAATACGGTCGACTCGCGACTAATTTAGGCGATCTTTAAAACAATGATGCTTTATGAACATCGACTATAAACAATGCTTTATACGCATCGATTATAAACGATGATTCATAAATGCTGATTTCACGAACAATTTTATTGTTTGACCTAAGAAGCACTACGTGCTGCTTTTAGCGGAAAGTCTCACGACTTGACCCATTTACTCGAGACATCAAACATGTCACAAACTGGGGGATACTCACTAGGTATTGGTCTGGCGGTTTATAGCGTGCGACGTGCAATGCGCCCATTACGAGAAAGTGTCAGGAAAGCACAGACGGTTAACAGTGATGAGAGTAATGGGTGAAAGTGTGACCAGTCTTCCCTCATAACGGAAACATGATGATCAGCACTTTCCGCACAACTCCACTTCTCCACTACTTAACTTCCTCCACTTCCTATGAGATCAGGGTGCACTCAATGACTTGTATAAATAGGTTTTCAATCTATTTCAAAAGAACAAGTGTTATCAACACAAGCATCCAGAAACCATATTCTGATACAAGTCATAAAACAGCCACACCTTCATTATTCAATATTCTGATCTCAAACACCTTCTTCGCTTCCCTCCCTAAGATCAACCTTTCTCCTTCACTTTGTGACCGAATTGAATCTGGAATGGCCATTTCTTGGTTTAGGCCAGAGTCTTACAGATTGATCTCTCGAATCTAAAAATACTCTCATGCAGTGCATTTGTTTAGGGTACTAATTCATTTCTCATCAACACACACAAATTTACCAAAAAACAGCAGAACCAGTTTTTACCCTCAAAAACCTGGCGACCACAGTGGGAGATTAATCTCCCGGTTGCAAGATCAATTTTCAAATTCATTTCAGTTTTCTGAAATTCAAGATGGTAGATCTTAGGTCTGGGTCAGTTACCAACCCTGATGCTTCAGGCGCTGATAACACTCCTGGTGCCAAAATCCCTGCCATTAACACCAATGTACCGCCTGCCAACACAGTCAACACATCGCATGGTGCTACATCCTCTAGCACCAACACCAGTAACGCCGGAAGCATCCCCTCTGGCGTGACGCCTCCTATTACCAGAGCCAGAGCCGTTGCTACTCCTAATATTTCTTCAAGTATGACACCTCCAATTGTCACCAGGGCTGCCACCATTTCTTCATCAGGACGAGAGACTGGAGGAGCCATAGGAAGCCAACCCCCTATCACCGTTGTCGATTTGATGGAAAGACAAGAAGTTCTTGCTAAGGCTCAGACGGACATGGATACAACTCAGAAAGAGGTACTCACTTTCCTCAAGACGCTAACAGAGCGACTACCACAAGAGCCATGTCAACCCATGGAGACAACGAGGAGTACTTTTAACACTCCTAGTGCAAGCACTTCAACAGGGCGTGCCTTCATAGATGGGGAAGTTCGTGTTGCTCCTGAACGCTCACGGGAAAGGAATCAGTCGTCCAACTTCATTATACGTGAGGACCTGGAGCGTCTCCTCCAAAATCGAGGCAAAGAAAACCCGGTGGACATGCACCAGCACCAACCTCCGTACCCTCCTGATGTGCAAAGGGTTCCTCCCCTAAGAGGATACTCCTCTCCTCAGTTTTCCCTCTATGATAACACTGGTAACGCTCGTGAACACATCTCTCACTTTCTGGAATCCTTAGGAGAACACGAATACAATCATGTCCTCCGCCTGAAAGAATTTTCAAAGTCGCTTACCGGAAGAGCGTATACCTGGTACAACAATATCATACCAAACAACATATCCAACTGGTGCGAGATGGTCACCGCTTACTACAAGAAGTATTTCTTCGTGTCTGAGCAAATCACTTTCTCAGACTTAGGGAGAATGTTTCAACGAAACAATGAACATCCAAATGATTATGTCAAGAGATTCAGAATTCAAGCATTGGATTGTCACGACCCAAATGTGACCAAACAATAGTTGGTGGAGTCATGCATTAACGACATGGTTCTCATCTATCGTGCTTTGCTGGAAAACCTGTGTTTCTAGACGTTCTCTGAACTCCATGAAGCTGTTAAGCGGTCGGCCACAACTGCACCAGCGCTGTTAGAAAGAACCAGACTGGCCAGGGGTGAAGATGCACGCGAAACTCGAGGAAATAGGCGCCTCATCAACAAGCAATATAACACTGGTCCCTTTGTAAGCGTAGTAGGTGAATGAGGGAAAAGGAAGGCTCCAGTAGCGGAACAACAACCCAAGCGTGCAACACCAGCGCAGACAACTCCATCCCGGAAAGCTGCGGCTAAGACGCCTGTGCAACAACAAGGAACTGGAGATGCTGCTCCAGATTTCCCATTTCCAATGGATAAAGTTATTAAACTCCTGGAAGCATGGATTCAAGATGACGCCATCAAGCTACCTCCTCTCCGACGTCCGCCAACCGAAGAAGAGAGGGCAAATCCCAAATATTGTCGTTACCATAGGTTTGTCAACCACCCAACCAGTGACTGTAACAAATTGAAGCGCATTTTCAAAGAGAAGATGGATGCAGAAGAACTTCAATTAGGAAATGAAAGAGTTCACAGGGACCCTCTTCCTGTCAGGAGTTGCATGATTTCTGGGGACTCCGTCCACAAAAATGTGCAGTCTATGATAGAGCATTTATGTGAAATTTTGTACTTATCCAAGTCGCAGCGTCAAGACATGTTTGGAGCCCTCAACCATGCTGTATCAGGCGAACGTCTGTTTCCAGTCAGGGAAGTCACTACCAAACCCCAATCTTTCCTGGGAAGCAAGACTAACAAATGCAATTGGGGAATCCTAACCACCGCTCACTTAAAGGATGTCGAGTTTGACAGCATACTGATTGATGCAGCATCTGATTTCAATATTGTCACTATTAAGACTCTGAGAGCTGCGAAGATTTCAAAGCAGGAAGCTGTTCACTGCCCAACTGTGATTAAAGGTGTAGAAGGAGAATCGAAGGATGCTTACGGGTACATTAATCTCAAAATCAAGGTAGGAGATTCTCTAACACGCGACAAGGCTTGGAGTGTGTCCTTTGCCAGTGTCTATGCTTGAAAGGATTTCCAACAATCCGTCCAACCCCGAAGATCATTTGTTGCCGTATCAACAACTTTCCAATGTGACACAACTACCTGGAGAGAGCTCATCGATGTACATTCGAAGATTCTGAACCCAAGTAAGTCTTATTGAACAACCTTTTCTGCAACCAATCACTTCTCCTCCCGTCAAATCCTGGGGACTCGATCCGATTATCAACCCATCCGTTACCAGGAGATGTGAATGGGATGCTGGTCCTTTCAAGTATTTTATCAAGATTTTAGAAGTTGTCACAGTTAAAGATAAGGAATTTGGGAAAGATATGGCGCAACGCCCAAATCCATTCCAAGTTGGAGATATGGTAGTGAAAGTTACCACTCAGCCTGATTCACCTACAGAAGGGAAAGACGAGCCGTACATAGTGGCATACGTTATCTTAGGGGGTTACTGCAAGCTCATCAATGCCGACAAACTGGAAGGCATGACAATTTACTCACGATGGCTTCAATACCTAAAACGTTGTGTGTTACCTTTTCCTCCAGCGTTCTCTTTAGAATTTTCTCAAGCAATTTCCCTTTTCATGCAATATTTATTATTCCTCCAAAATGATTGCACTACTTACATTCATAATTAGGGTTTCATTTGTCAGTTAATCGAAGTATCGTTTCCTTTTAGAGATCTCTTTACTCCTGAATCATGACACAAAGTCTCGAGTAAGCCTAAACTCTAATCATTACCCGTCAATTAAAACCAGAAAGACAAAACCCTAAAATAAATATCTCATATCTTTCAAGAAACACCGAAAAAGAGAGTACGTGAAAAAAAAAGGGGAGAAAATAAATTGTCAAGCGATCAGTGTGTGATTTTTTAGGCAAGCGCCTTTTGTACCCTGAAGTGCAGCCTATTTCAATGATAAAGCGGCCCCTCAATCACCACATGGATTGCAACGCGCTATGAATTGGAGGTGGACAGGTTCGTGGTCAAACCTTAATTTCTATCATTGCATCCCCTACTTCGAGCTATCATTATTTGGGTTATATGCAATTATCATGGAAGTGATATCCGGTCACATAAAAGGAAAACACATCACCGAGTGTCGCGTCCCATCGACCGCACCTCAGTGGAATAGGGAGATTCTATCGAAACCTTACTGAGAGCGCTACAACTATAATATCAATATAACATGAATAGAAGAACTATTATTTGATAAGGTTCAAGCTCCAACCACATAAACAAAAAAACAACTGAATACCAAAAATGTCTACAAGCTACGAAAATATGTTGAAAAGAAATAGCAAAGTGGGAAATCTAATTATCAGCGGGATCAACAACGCCTTCACCAGAGCTGTTATTGGAGGATGCTTCAACATCTTTTTCATAAGGCGCCCCCACATCCTCTCCAGAAGCCGCCTCGACTTCCCCTTTCGGACGCCGCTTCAACACCTCTCTCAGCATCTGCTTCAATGTTCCTTCCAGGAAACGCTTCTACATCTTCCTTGGGAGCTTCTTCAACATCTTCTCCAGATGCCGCTCCCATGTTCTCCCCAGCAGCCACTTCGTTCCCTCTAGCAGTCGCTTCGATATCCTCTACAGAAGCTACTTCAACCTCTTCCTCGGAAGCTGCACCGACATCCTTTTCAGAAACTGCCCCAACAGTCTTTTGAGGATGCTCCGGTTCATCCACATCGGAATCGAGAATGATGATCCCATTATGAATAGGGTAATCATACTTATTCCCACCTGGAGATTGCTTATGCTCAACCCTCCGCCGCTTCAATCGAGCCGCGAATCTTTCAGCCCTGGCACTCGGGGGATGAGACGCTTCATCACGCTGAGACGCTTCATCATGTCTTCACTTCTCCTCCATACTAACTGAAGCCAGAAAAGCTTAAATACGTTCTTGAAAGACGCATAAGTGCACAAGAGACATACCCTATATAGCACGACCAGCTTCGCAAAACGGAGAATCTATTTTGGCCATCACCTCCTCGAATGCGTTAACCCTGGGTTTGTCAACTTCAAAACTCTTCTCTGGAGAAGTTGAAGAGTAATCATCACCGGCAGTTCCCATCATATACTGTGAAGAGGCATCATGATTATATCAACAATCGATAAAAAAAAATCAAAAATCAAATTACATGAGACATATGGAGCAATACCTGGAATGAATAAGAATGCAATTCTGTAATGACCGGTGTGGGGAGAAAGGCTAAAACGCTTCTCTTTATATTCTACAAACCAGCAGGATCCCGGGGAAAAAATAAGTCTCTACCTGCCGTGAATAAAGGCTTCAGACGCGGGATAACAATCAAATAGATACTTATCTACCTGAAGATAACTGACGTATGCTGAAAAGAAACGTATCTTTCTCAAGAACCGAGCCAGCCTCTATCTTTGTAATGTACGCCAAACTTCTCTTGTGAATTTCTTCGTCTGTCACCTACTAGTGCTTACCCCGTAACAACGTCGCTATTACGTGCTAAGCATGAGACTTAAGGTTTATGGTGGTTTTTTAGTTCAGGGCTAAAATTGTAAAATCCTGTATTTAATGCGTTGTCATCCTGCAAAGGAACGAAAGTTATTTGAAAGTGATGAGTGCATAAACCTTTTCGCTTACATATGCATTGAGCAATTCAACATATTTATGAAATTTATCCAGAATGGTGCGTGAAGCAACAATCCCAGATATTCTGTAAATTTTAACCTATTGCATTATTCGCTAATGCATGACCTGCCTGGTATTTTCCTATGCTTTGTTCCCAGCCGAACTCCCAATATTGGTATGACATGACGATTAATGTTCACTCGCAGCGGAGTAGCATGAACCTCCCGAAGTGTCAGTATTTAGACCTGCATGAAAACACTCACGTAGGCTACACCACTCTCTGATAAAGAGATTAGCGTGTTTACACACTTTTTGATTAAAAGATAGCGCGATTGAATGCGTTTAAATTCTTTAAGGAAAATCTAGACTATTCATGTCAGTCTCAAAAAATAATCACGGCCACACAATTTGGCCACGTAATTCAACAAGCCTAGCCTACTCCTGGCAGAATTAGGCAATCATCACGATGACCGCCAGCGGGCCCACTAGCATCCCGACCGAACGGATCCCATCTAGTACATCCGCAGCGCCTTCGAACGATTAACTCTAATGTGGGTGATCGCGCTATTGGCAAAACAAGCTCAAACGAGCTAAGACTGACAAAAAGGGTCTCAAAACCCATCGCATCCGTCCAAGTTGGCCGGCCTAGTTGGACGGCTTAGATCGCATCTCGAATGATCAAAGAGGCACCAATGTGTTCACCGACGACCCAATTTTCTTCCCAGTCGATCGACTTGCTCAAGGAAAGTCAATGACGCATCAAACAATTAGATCGAACTACGGCAGACGTGACTGCTGTGAAACCATAATTTATGTTTGCGGCAGTATGTTACTATCGCAAATCAATCATAACCACCCATCTTCGCCAGCCAAATCGAATGGCTTAGATCTAATTTAGATGACCAAAAAGATGTCAGCGTGCACACAAGTGGCCTGTCTTTGCACATGGCTAATCGGCCTTCTCAAACTAGCGCCCAGCGCTTTCATTCGATCAGCCAAACTAGGGTTGGCCACACGGCTTCCAAACCCTAATTTGAATCAAAGGAAGCAAATAGATGCCGCAAACCATCTCGTTCATCCAACTTCGCTAGCTTGGTCGGATGGTTTAGATCAGATGTTAGATAACCGATAGGGAGACGCTGTGATCACCGGCCACCCCCTTCCCATGAGGAACAATCGGCCAAGCTATAACTAGCCCATGTGATCCTCAAACGATCACCCAAAGATGGCCATTCGTGCTACCTCAACAACAGTTATTAACTGCCGCAAATCATCTTAGCAATTCAACTTGGCTAGCCAATTTGAGCAATCCAGATCCAATTTAGATCAACCGGTAGGATTTTAGAATGGCTACCATCCGCCACTCGCCTACAGGGAGTGATCGACCAAGCAGTAGCTCACCCCTAGAGCTACCAAACGATCGCCCAAAGGTACCCGGTCACGCTCTTCTTTTAAGATGATCGACTCGCGACTAATTTAGGTGATCTTTAAAACAATGATGCTTTATGCACATCGACTATAAACAATGCTTTATACGCATCGATTATAAACGATGATTCATAAACGCTGATTTCACGAACAATTCTATTGTTTGACCTAAGAAGCACTACGTGCTGCTTTTAGCGACAAGTCTCACGACTTGACTCATTTACTCAAGACATCAAACATGTCATGAACTGGGGGAAACTCACTAGGGTATTGGTTTTTCGGTTTACAGCGTGCAGCGTGCAACGCGCCCATTACGTGAAAGTGTCAGGAAAGGACGGACGGTTAACAAGTAATGAGAGTAGTGGGTGAGAGTGTGACCAGTCTTCCCTCATAATGGAAACACGATGATCACCACTTTCTGCAAAACTCCACTTCTCCACTACTTAACTTCCTCCACTTCCTATGAGATCAGGGTGCGCTCAATGACTTGTATAAATATGTTTTCAATCTATTTCAAAAGAACAAGTTTTATCAACACAAGTATCTAGAAACCATATTCTGATACAAGTCATAAAACAGCCACACCTTCATTATTCAACATTCTGATCTCAAACACCTTCTTCGCTTCCCTCCCTAATATCAACCCTTCTCCTTAACTTTATGACCGAATTGAATCTGGAACGGCCATTTTTTGGTTTAGGCCAGAGTCTTACAGATTGATCTCTCGAATCTAAAAGTACTCCCATGCAGTGCATTTATTTAGTGTACTAATTCGTTTCTCATCAACACACCCAAATTTACCAAAAAACAGCAGAACCATTTTTTACCCTCAAACAACTATCATAATTGATCAATTGACAAAGATCTATTTATAGCATTCGAAGAAGTTTTTAGATTCTTAGAAAAACTTAACTCGGTTAAGAATAAGAATCGATCCGATAAAAGTTTTGTACAAGTAAAATCATTTAATCATGATGTATGAACTAAACTCGTTGTCAACGCAAGTGGGTCCAATAAAATGGGTTCTCGTATTATTGACACAGGTTTAAGACATCGGAAAAATCCTCTTTCTGGTCATATGAAAAGGAAGTTAGAAAGCTCTGTTAACTCTGATTATCATCATTACTATGATTATATCACTAGTACTGTTCACAAATATCAACCAGAAATGGTGCATGAGGATCTCTCTGCACATCTCGCCACTTGGTAACTTGTTGGCATTACCCCATTTGTATATATCTTGAGATGGGGCAAGAAATGGTTTGATTTGTTTGTACTTGGGTTGATGTTTTATTTTGTCCTCCTCGGGATAATTATGTAATAGCTTTCTACTGCATCGTCTTTTCACACGATTGTGTGTTTTCACGAGTTGCATAACCTTGGTGTTTGATCACTTCAGAAATCCCTCATTTCCTTTGTGGGTCGCGGTTCAAAAATGGGTCCAAGCCCATGTGCTTTCTCCATTAATCATCCTTGGAGATCCAAAAGTAAAAAGGGGGTTTTCAAGATACATATCAAGTAAGTCATCTCTTCCTCTAATCTCTTAATTTCTAGATCTCATGAAGAATTTCAA
Source organism: Papaver atlanticum (assembly GCA_023531105.1). Classification (NCBI taxonomy): domain Eukaryota; kingdom Viridiplantae; phylum Streptophyta; class Magnoliopsida; order Ranunculales; family Papaveraceae; genus Papaver; species Papaver atlanticum. The sequence goes on along the minus strand of JAJJMB010012638.1, from coordinate 4,080,024 downwards.
GGTTTCAAAAAAGGTTTCTAAGAGATTAGGTTCTTCATCTTCTTCTAGCATGAACTTACCAATAGATCAAAGTTCCATTAGAATTAGATTTGTCAATGATTCTTGTGAGAAGGTTTTTGAAAAGATTTCATCTAGTGGGTTTATTCTAGAAAAGAAGTTGGATTTTACTAGTGGGCATAAAGAGGATTTGATTTCATCTAGTGGATTTTACTGGTGGAAATATCTTTGATGGTCAAGGGGAAGGTTTTGACACTCTTACTAGAATCTTTTATGCAAACATCTATGATGTTAATTGTGATGACATGGAATTCAAGACCATGGTAAATAAACAAAGGATTCTTGTTAATCGAGAGTTGATTTCAAAAGTCACTAAAATTCCCCTTGGGAGTTTTCGCCTTCCAAGACCTAGTCATGAAAGACCATCATATGAAACCATCTCTAATGGTATTTGTGGTAAGAGTGTTGTTTGGAATGAATGGAAATTTCGTACCACTCATCTTAGTCTTGCCTTGATGTCTTTTGGAAAACTTGGTATCTCTAATCTTTGTCCCTTCACGATTGAAAATTCTCGTTGGGGCCGTGAGTTCGTGGAGTTGGTCTATTTCCTTGAGTTGGGAACTCAAAGTCTTGACATTTATGGGTTTATCATTTATCAAATGTTGTCAATGATATCTCCCAACAAGAAGTTAGGTTATCCATGATTAATTGAGTATATTTGTCGCACCTTTTCCATTGCTCCTATTGGCAACTCCATTTGAACTCCCAAGCTTATTCGTCCATGTACTTTCAAACGTATGAAGGAGAATGCTTGCAAGAGACAAAGATGTGACAATCTTGATGGACCATATGATACTTCCTCCATGAATCTTCTTCACCAAATTCTTAAAGGTGTTGGTAAGATTAGTTCCAAGGTAAGGTGTGTGCAAGAACAATTACTTGTGATTGCTACTAAGTTCCCAGAAATCAAGGATGACATGGATAAGATTCAAGCCACTCTTATGGTCTCCGATGATGAAGATGATGATTAATTTTTCGTGCTTTATCAAGTTTTGGTCTTAGAGTCTTTCTTGTTTTGTCTAGGAAAACTTCTTATGAGAATTTATTCTTGTGTTTAAGAAGGATAACTAGGGTTTGGAATAGCCATTATTGTGATTACACATAGCTATGTCCAACGATTTTCATCTTCAATGTTTTTAGATTTATTTATTTAAATTCTAAAGTTTGTTTGGAAGATGATTTTGCAGTATTAATCTTTATGGTTTTATATATTGCAACTTGTTATGGGATATGTGTGTATGCGTCCGTGAACTATGATTGTCCCATACGTGGTCAAAAGTTAAGTCTTTCATATGTTAGTATGCAGGTATTGATAAAAGATTGAATGAACTTTTGACAAACAAAAGATAAGCCTATTATGTCATTATGCAAGTATTGATGGAAGATAGGATGAGCTTTTGTTTACAAAGATTAAGTCTATTATATGTCATTGTGCAAATAGTGATGAAGAATAGAATGAATCTTTGTTTATTCTGCGGTATTGATCTTCCCTGGTCCATATTTTATGTATATACTATGCGGCTCCATAAGTTTTCTTATGTGAGCATTTTCGATTGAATTAATTATAGGTTCTCTTGTGGTTAATTTAGTTGAGATTTTTGGATACAAATTCATATTTTTATGTGATTTGTTAATGTCCAAAGAAATCCTTCTTTTCTTGTGAAAGTAAGGTCGCTCTTGTTGTTATTTCCGGAATGACATTTTATGGGGGAGAGTTCTTAATTGCCAAATCTTTGTGGGGAGTGCGGCTGTGGAATATTATAGGGGTTATCTTGTATCTTTATAAACTCCTTGATGAATGCATTTAGTTTCGACTATATGATTGCATCTAAAAAAGTTGATATGTACTTTCTTTTAGTCATGAAATGTCTCTATGGAAATTTCATTAGGATCCCACTAGTTTTCGTACCTTTGCCAATTTTATTGACAAAAAGGGGGAGAATTAATGTGTAGTTCACACTACAAATACATATGGTTTTCGGATCATTATGTAAGGGGGAGTGGTTTTCATGTGAGATGAAGTATTGACTAAGGGGGAGTGATACATATCACTATAGTATTGTTGTCGAAGTTGTGATACAATTGAACTTTGATGATGTGTAATAATACTATGACACTGTGTAACAATGATTGAGAGCTTTTGTTTTCTCATTGTTATTGCTACGGATCTTCAACAACGGTGATGCTGATTTGAATATCTTTGGAATCATTGGAGTACTTGGAAGTGACGAAGATTTCGAGTAATGTTGGATAACCAAGGAGATCATGCATGTGGATGAGAAGCTGCAAAGTTTATTTATTTCGTATTCCATGCATTGATAGTTTTGTCACTAAAATTGACAAAGGGGGAGATTGTTAGAGCACTGCTCGATCGAACTCGCAAGCGTTGCTATCTCAAGCTTGTTGTCAAGTTTAGTTGCCAAAACTATAAGTCTTGATTTCTAGTCTACTTATAGCTAAGTCTCGGACTAGGATAGTAAGTTTAGTTGAGCTCTAGACTCCACGGCGTTCATCATGAAAAGACGAAGAACTACTCAAGGAACCGGTGGATCTTCATCGACAAAAAGGTATGTGGATACTTGAACTTATCTATCACTCAAAAGTCTATCTATTCTATCTCCTATCTTGAGACAAAAGTCGTATTGCAATATAGACTTAGATTATACACATTTGCTATTTCGAGCCGAGTTTATCTCGCTTATCTATTTCTCGAAATATGTGTTGGTAAGCTTTCGCTTTGGCCAAGTTCATCTTTACTCGTGAAGAAAGTCATGTTGATTGTTTTAATCTCTTGAAAATCGCTTTGATGAAAAATAGTGTGTGAATAACCTCTATATAACATCCTTTAAGAATGTTTCAATGATTGAAATGAGAGTTTAGAATATATAACCTTGAATGGATATAAACATTGTATGTGAACTCATACTTGTGTAAGTCCAAAATCCTTGAACTAAAGTATGCGTACTTTACTGGTTTAGGATGTCCGGAGCTAAGTCCGCGTACCCGTACGCGTACTTCCGGAAGTTCACATCCCATGAATTTATGCTGGAGTTTGTGAACTAAAAACAAGCTCAATCTGGGTACTTAAGTATGTGCACCGGTATGCGTACTTAAGTGGGTTATTTTCTGAAAATGGTTTATTCGTGAACTAAGACATTTATAAATTAAGGAATGCAATCTTTGCAAACCGTGGCTATAATTTTCATGAATCGATTCGAGTGAATCAAAATCGTTTTTGCTTGTTGTATAATTGAAGTATCATAAGTTGTGCGTTGTATCGATCAATTGGTAAATCCAACCTTTGGTTGTTGATTGAAATTGATTGATCCTTGAACATTGGTATTTGGTACCATTCAAGTTATTTCTCTTGTATTCAATCAGACTCGCAGATTTCTATTTGTTTGAGTTGGGATTGAATCGTGAAATTGAGATATAACTCTTCGATATAATTTTTATTAAGATTGAGTCTGACTGTCTAGTTGATTCTCTTAAAAGTATATTGGAGTTAGTCCATACATATTGCTAAGCGAAATATTGGGTGAGGTTGTTAGACCCCCGCTTTTTCACAAGAGTTATATCTCTGTTTCTCAATGTAATCAGCAAATCAAACAGATAGAAATCCGCGAGCCAATGTTCAAATGTACCAAAGACCAATATTCAAGTGTCAATCAATTTATATCAACAACCAAAGGTTGGATTATCTAATTGATTGAACTACGCACAACCTGTGATATTTCAATTATATAAACAAATATAATGCGGAAAAGAAATAACACAGTCACCATAAATTTTGTTAACGAGGAAACCGTAAATGCAGAAAAACCCCGGGACCTAGTCCAGATTTGAACACCACACTGTATTAAGCCGCTATAGACTCTAGCCTACTACAAGTTAACTTCGGACTGGAATGTAGTTGATCCCTCACCAATCTCACACTGATCAAGGTACAGTCGCGTTCCTTATGCTTCTTAATCCCAGCAGGACTCTACGCACTTGATTCCCTTAGCTGATCTCACCCACAACTAAGAGTTGCTACGACCCAAAGTCGAAGACTTGATACACAAATCAGTCTCACACAGAAAAGTCTATTGAATAGATAAATATTTCTCCCACAGAAATATGTACGAGTTTTTGTTCCGTCTTTTGATAAATCAAGGTGAACAGGAATCATTGATACACTGGACTTATATTCCCGAAGAACAGCCTAGTAATATCAATTACCTCACAATGATCTTATCGTTTGGAAGCGGAACAAGATATTGTGGAATCACAAATGATGAGACGAAGATGTTTGTGGCTACTTTTTATCTTACCTATCGGAGATTGATTCTCGAGCAAATCTTAGAGAAGATAGTACTCAATACGATAGAACAAAGTAAGATCAGAACACACAACTACAGAGAAAATAGTTGGGCCTGGATTCAGAATCCCAATGAAGTCTTTAAGTCGTTAACCTATAATGGTTTTAGAAAAACCTAGGTTAAAGGAGAATCGACTCTAGCCGCAACTAGTATCACACATGAGGTGTGGAGATTAGGTTTCCCAGTTGCTAGAGTTCTCCCTTATATAATCTTCAAATCAGGGTTTGCAATCAATGCTACCTTGGTAACAAACAATTCAATATTCACCGTTAGATGAAAACCTAATTAGATTCAAGTTAATATCTTTAAACCGTTAGATCGAACTTAGCTTGTTATACACAAATGAAATATGCCTTCATTTAGATATGGGTAAGCGTACCTAAACGTGTACACTTGGTTGGCTCAACAATAGTTAAACGAAGTTATCCATATAAACACTTTCATATCAACCTTGTTCATCTTAATCACAACTAGTTCATTTGACTCAAATGAAACTAGTTATAGAGTTGTTCAATTGTTTATATTCTCACAGAAGTATATAAGACACAATTGAAGCAAACCAGATTTTGATTCACTCGAATCAATTCATGTACATTATAGCCACGGTTTGCAAAAGATTGCATTCCTTATTATATAAATGTATTTGTTTACGAATAAACCGATTTTAGAACTTAACCCACTGAAGTATGCAAACGGGTACACATACTTAGAGTTTCGGACTTTTTCTGTCTGCCAGTATGCGAACGGGTACGCATACTGTCGTTCACGACCAACCTCAGTTGAATTCCCGGACTTGAACTGTTACGCCAGTACGCATACGGGTATGCATACTAAGTTCCCAGACTTCAACTGTTAAACCAGTACGCATACGGGTATGCATACTATGGTTCCCGGACTAGGAATAACTTGCAACAATTAGCATACAAGTACGCATATTGTGCTATATCCAATCAATGGTTAATTGTTCTAAACTACATCTTAATCATTGAAACATTCTTATAAGACGGGAATAGGTGTCTCACACAAACTATTAACTTCAAAGTAATTTTCAAGTGATCAATAGATCAATACGAAACATTCCGAGTCTACATCAAATGATTGCCTCACACAAATCATGTAAGATGTTACCAGGCGATTTTCACATGATCATCTTTTGACTTTCGTCAAGAATAAATATGAACTTGGTTAAAGTGAAAGCTTACCAACACATATTTCGAGAAATATGTAAGCTAGTTAAACTCAGCTCGAAATATCAAATGTGTATAAAGTGAAGTCTATATAGCTATACGATTTTTTTCTCAGTAGGAGATAGAATAGAAATAAACTTCTGAGTGATAGATGGTCTCAAGTCTCCACATACCTTTTGTTGATGAAGTTCCACAAGCTCCCCTTAGTAGTTATTCATCTTCAATCGATGAACGCCGTGAAGTCTAAAGCTCAACTACACATTCTATCTTAATCCGAGACATAGCTATAAGTAGACTAGAAATCAAGACTTATAGTCTTGATAACTAAACTTGACAAGAAAGATTGAGATAGCAACGCTTGCGAGTTCGACCGAGCAGTGCTCTAACAGCCTATTCTATGGAAAACTTTCTTAACAAGATGCCCACATGTGTCAGAGTAAGACGTGATAACCGGAGGACAAGATATGACGACCACTTACATCTCCCTCAGTCCCAAAAGGTGTCTATTAATCTCAAGTTCGGTTGACCATCTTCATAAGAAGGATAGATCTTAACACAGAATTTGCAACGGAATTCTCGGTCAAGACACCTAGCAGAGACATACCCCATCCCTGAAGACTCAATCTCGAGAAATACAGAGGTCTTACTCCCAACGATCAAATATTTCCAGTAAATAAAAATCCATATTCATATAGCAAAGTAGGGACGAAAAACCGTTCATCATACATCTATGTGACCAACATGAGGCGTCCCAAATATTCTAATTCCTAAGTGACAAACTCTTACGCAATAAACATGAAGATTCCGGAACACGTAACAAATTGATAGAATTCTGAATGTCCCAAGTCAGATGCTTCTCACTAAAGCTGCACGAGGAATAATCAGATATCTAGAACGAGCCCCAGGTCTCATGGCTGAGCCTCGGGTACAATATCCTTCTCCTATGATAACGCGCTTCAACCCTTGCAACCATATTAAGACTTGGAAGATGCTATCCTCTAGGGACTGAAAATTAATCCCACGATAAAGAAGCCAGAATACTTCTGCAAGACGAAGATGAGAAGATTCAAAATCATGCAGATTTCGTCGCATTCAGAGAAGAACTCACCCATCATGCCAAATTTAGTTTTTTTTTGTCATGATCAAGCAAGATAGGGTTTTTCAAACCCCTTCTAAAGGTTTTCACAAACAGATTCATGTACCAAAGAAAATACGCGTTTAAATCTTCCCTCTGCTCTGGATCCACGCATGAGATAAATTAGGGTTTACAACCTCTATTCATATGTGGCTCACACTTCATCAATAGTTGGGGTCAACCACTGAAATCGGACGTCAAACGAAGTTTCTACAACCTCCGGAGTCAAGATCACGCAAGGAAGGACTTCCTATTACGAATTTTACTTAGGGTTTTCACCTACTCGCATACCCGACGGAGAAATCTAGGGTTTGCATCAAGTTCGAACATATGAGGGTCCTCTTACTTTACCATATGCATACGAGAAATGTACAGAGAAGGAAAATATCAACCCTGGAGAAAATCATCCAGCAAAGGCCCCTAGAGAAAATCTCCTTCTTCATGTTCAGCTGCTTCACTTCGGCCTCTGTATTTCGAGCCTCCTGCCTAGCATGTTATAGCTCTCCATCTACCATACGCTCCTCCATATTAAGAGCCTCACCTAACTCACCCCGACGGACCCTGACAAAATCGACCCAGGAAACCACCTCATATTGAAGTAAATAATCTCACGATGGTCATCAAGTTTCCAAGATTTATGTGATCACCAGAAGCAAGGCTGCTCAGTGTTATTATTCTCATGACACTAAATCCTCCAACAATTGTCTCATCCGAAATCAAAGAAGACATGGATCCCTTGAAATCACCTCCAGAACGATCGATTCCTTCTGTACCTCGAATATCTTTCTGAAGGACATTTGAAATTGTTAAAGCCCGCCTTATCCTAATTCTATCAAATTCAAACTCGTTCTCACCATGAAAGTACGTACTTGTTTCCATAAAAGTCTCGCTTTCCATTTGACTCTACAAATAAGAGAGGAGTTAAAAGAAGTCCACTAAGAGAATAAAGAAACAGAGAGTTAGGCAACTAGTAACAAAGTATGAGGATTGAAGATATATGTATATGTACATATACAAAACATAGCTAGGGTTTGCTTGACGAGAATGCATCAAGTCACGCAACTTTGTAATTAAAGATAAAAACATACAAGCACGTCAAGGACGTGTTTTGTCCCAAGGATATTCAAGTCACGACCGATAACAAAATAAGTAACGATAACTAGATCATAACACTTTGAGGAGTCGTTCTCACTGCAAGGGAACATGATCAAGAGTCTAACAATACAAGGTTTCCTTTCAATTCGGATTCTGGAATACTCAAGCACAAATATTCGGTATCTAGCAACAATGTGTGAGAATTTCGTGGTACTATCATGATAAAATATGTTCCCCTATGTCTCTAATACAACATGTCAAAAGGTCGCATCAAACGGACAAGCGAGCTAAGAGATATGGTCCAAACACCGAAGTAAGTGCAATCTGAAAAAACTCCTGAAATTTTTATACGGAATCTTTGAAGACAAAATTATACACGGATTTGATTGGCCAAACAAACTCGGAATCGAGTAATTCTTTTTGCATTAGAAAGTCTATCCTCTTTAGTTTGAAATTTGGTACTGGGGACTCAAATTGGAGTTCGTATGAAGAGTTTACAGCCGTTCCACGCAAGTCTCTCAAAACTAAAGTTTTCTGACGAACACCTAAACGAAGAGTCCTAATACAAACAGAATATATGAAGGAAGGATGAACCGACCTCCATATTTAGTGCATGCCAAAAAGAGTTGGAAAATAGTTCTTTTCTCAAGCCTAGCTTAAATGGGAATCCATCATTCAATAAGAAAAGGAATTAGAGTCAAAAGAGGAAGTTCAAGGAATTTGACTCAAATAAGGAAACCTAGAGTTTCCCTTCTTCTAAAAACCTCTCCAATCCATGGCCTAGACTCACATGCGTGAGAATGCTCTCCTATGCTAGTGGGATGTCACTTATTCTCTCGGAATTTTTTCAGAGGGACCACAGTCGAAGAGAATTAGAGTTTTGATGAAAATAACCCTAATTTTGAGGAAAAAGTGATTTATTTCAAAAGAGAGGGGCCGAGCCTATCCTATTCTCTTGGACGGTTCTCTACACCTCTCTCAACCATTTTATATCACCACTCTTCAACAAAAACGAGCTCATAAGGGATTTTGACCAAAAATACCCTTATTTCACAATTTTGTGCATTTTCAAAGAAGAAGGCCCTAATACAGCCAGAGAGTGGCCAAGCTCTAATCTAATCATTCCAAAGGCCTCATACACATGAATATTGAGTTTATAAGTATTCTAAGAAGAACGGGATTGAAACGGAATCCAGAAAAGCAGAATTTCATAGAAAATAAAAGGAATTTAGCTCAAACAGGGAAGTTCAAGTTCATAATTTCCAAAAAGCAAGACCGTGCCTCTGTCCCTCTCTCAATCCGTGGCCATGCATAAGGAATCTTACGGAGTCTCTCATGTCAGAAAAAATCAGGCTCATATTAGTTTATGATGAAAATACCCTTGCTTTCAAAAATATATATTTTCTTTCTGAAAAAGGGTGTTTGATTAGTATAAGGGACTGAACGAGCTCTCGTCACACAAAGTACTAACCCCTTAAGATATATACATGCCTACCAAGCCTCGTCAAGTCTCTCCAGAGTATTTGAAGGAGTCATACACAAACAAAAGAGGAAATAGGGTTTTAGTGTAGTACAAGCCTGAACTCAGAATTCGTATGGGATAAGGACTCTATAATTCATAAAGGAATATCCCTCTTCTCTCATGGATCTTTACCAATATCAAGGCCATCCAGAAGTCGTATAAATTCCTATCTTCCCCAAAATACTCACCTGTACAAACTCGGAAGCTCAGGTATACACAAAGAGAGGAAATTAGGGTTTTGGCCAAGTAAACCCTAATTTGGAAACCCTATTCGACCAAGATGTATATTTGCAAGGCTCCATTCCCATTCCAATGACACCTCCCAACATAAACTCCTGGAAGGATTCCAATTCCATAGTCGATTTCAAGTTCAAAATCAGAACAAACGAAGACTAAGCATCGATTCATGGACTCTACAAGTTTAAAAGAACGAGTGGATTATAACTTCGCATCGTCACCATTTATATACTCATCATAGAACAATCAAGGTTCTAGTCTGAGCAGGGGTTTTAATGTAGATGGTGAAATTTGGATAAGGGGAAAAAGTGTCATTTCAAGATCATGGGACAAAACTCAACTCTCACGGGAGAGATTAATCCCTTGGCCCTCAAGGCATCCCTATCCACGATTTCTAGTATACATCCTCGCAATACACTGCTGGTCGTGATGCCGTGATTCCTAGCACACAACACCGTGAGATATTGTTAGTCACATAGGTTCTGTACATCGTAAAATGTCCTCGACAGACTTATGAACCAGAACAGCCAAAATTCCAGCATGTCTTCACGAGACGCAACTGATTGTGATAGCATGATTCTTAGTATACATCCTCGATGAGATACTGCTGGTCATGTAGGCTCTGTAGATGTGTAAAAACGTCCCCAACGGACTTATGACCCAGATCCTCTTTTGTTTGTGCATTACATCATCGTGAGATACACTGGTCATGTCTACTCTAGGCTCTGACTCGACTTACCGAGGCTTTAGAATAATTCCAAGGATATCCCCACGAGATACGCTGGTTATTCTGCCTATGATCTCTTTCAACAGACTCCTAGAACATCCTTCCAAGATACACTGGTCATGTCGGCCCCCATAAATAAATACGGACACAATTGATTCCTAGCACATTTCTGCAAGATTACGCTGGTCAAGGAACAAGTGAGCCGAAGTCTCGCAGAGACAATATTAGGCGTACAAGCCTTCTTTTCTCTTCAAAAACATGTCCCAGCTGACTTCGGAGAGATTCCATTTTGTTAGCCAAGTCTTGAACAGACTTTATTCCGTTGGCCAAATTTCTGACGGTTTCAAACCCGTCAGGAAAATTTTTGACGATTTCAAACCCGTCAGCTAAATCTATGATGGACTCAAACCCGTCAACCAAATCTCCGACGGACTCAAAATCGTCAGTTAAATATCAGACAGTTTCAAACCCGTCAGCTAAATATAAGACGGTCTCAAACCCGTCAGCCAAATCTCTGACGGCCTCAAACGCGTCAGCCAAATCTCTGACGGCTCCATATGTATCAGCCAAATCTTAAACGGCTCAAAACGCGTCAGCCAAATTTCAGACATCTCCTGACGCGTCAGCCAAATCTCAGACAGCTCTAGACGCGTCGGCCAAATCTTAGACAGCCTCAGCTGCATAGGCTAAATCTCAGGTGGCCTCATCCGAGCTGAGACATTTCGTCATAAGAGTCTTATGAAAATACAAGACTTAGGCTCAAGCCTCATCTAGGCCTCAGGCCTCTTTCTCAGCATCTCAAACACACTCACAGCTAGTAAATTGGGCATGATCTGTACACGCTTATCCCAAAACGTGGATAACTTATCATGAGTTTCACGTGCTCAACAAAGGGACCCACAAGCAATAACACGGTCTCCACGTGATATATGTGACCGGCCATGGAGAGAGGGAGCTCAACCTCAGCTCATATGACACTCTACACACGATTCCTGAGGCATTCCACATCTTTTTACGGGACTCATCCTAGTCATTCTTACAAATCAGAGAATATCTCTTTATCTTGGTCAACTCATCTAAAGAGAATATTTCTCTTTCTCAACACATCATCACAAAGGTTGACTCATCTTCACATAAATGGGGGGATATCAATTAGGGTTTTGGTCTGTCTATGGCAAGTGTGAGAAATACCCGGCCTATTTCTCACCGCAAAAGAGAGTAAAGGCGGTGGAACTATATCTATTTCTGAAGAGACGGGAGAACTGCTCCGCACGGCATGGAAAGCAATCCTTATCTTCACCGACCTGAGATTAGAGAATTCACCTATAAATAGGTCATCTATTTCTCCAAGCTAACATCACGACTTTCTCAAAACCTCTCAGAGTAATTTCTCTTCAAACCCTAGAATTCTATGATCTCTCTCTTCGTCTGACCTCCCTAAGACCATCCCTAAACCTCATCCTTGTAACTGAAGCAGCCTTTGAACGGCTGTTGTGCGTGGTTTATGCAGAGACTGTTCGTGCTCAACCTCCCGTAACTCACTTTTGGAAACCCTAGAATCCCACTTCTATCCCCTCTCATATTTTAGGTAACTACACCTAGTCAATTGTTGTTTGGTATTTTTTTCAAAACATATATTACTATTTGGTCCTAGGGTGGACAATATCCACACGGAATATACTTTTATGATTACTAAAATACCATTTCAGTACCATATATATACTCAACTATTAAGAGAGGAGGAAATCAATTTCAGATTATTTTTCTCTCTCCTCTCTGCTGCTGATGTCGTTTTTTTCCGCTCAGCTCTGTAAATCGAGCAGCAATTATCGTATTAAGGAAAGTAGGAAAGATTATATGGCATAAGGAGATGTAGGAAAGATTATATGGCATAAGGAGATGTAGAAAGTGACACCATGAAATCAGATATAATGAAAATGATCCTGATATTTATATATTAGTAGTATAATCAATTGAATCTCGCAAAATCATTACAAGGAATATGTAATACCTAACACGTGTAACCGACTTACATCAAGAAAGAACAGAGACCCGTTTCACCAGTATGATAAACACACACACACAACAGATAAGGGACACCAGTTATAGTTACAAAGACCTAAAAGAAAATGAAATTGTTTCTAATACCTAGTTTACATGTCTGACATCTTGTACTCCTATAACAATAACATGTTCTTCGACCAACGGGAGTAAAATTTCTTTAGTATCTATGGCAATAACAATTTTTTTTCATAGCTAAAGAATTATGGCTTGTTCCAATTATAGGTAAAAATTGATAGGGATATCCCTAGCTTGCATCTCATTGCATTTGGCAGAAATTTTCGTCCTTGTTGTTTTAATAAGTGCTTCTTACTTTTGATTACAATTTTTTTAAGTTACATCTAAGCTTTTGGATATGCGAGTTTATATACATTTCAACTTACTAAAAAGAAAACTTAGTCTTTCTCTTGTCTTTAAACCAGCCAGTCATCCAGGCATAATAGTCAATTTGTATGCATATCATCTCCAAAGATTTTTTCAAATATCTTTGGCCAATCTACACTGCATAAACATGCGAGTGATAGTTTTCTTATTCCGATTGTGGAGCTCGTCGATAGGATAATGTTGGTCAGAACTTTGGAAATTCTTGCATTAGTATTTAATAGGAAGAATGGTGTGGGCACACTTCCATACAAAAATTATTATGGAAGGTTATCATCTACAGAGAGTTTCCATATGGTAGTAGATTGTTCCTTAATAAGCTTCCGATAAAGAGATTTGACAAAAAATCTCCCTCTTTGTCAGGGGCCATATTACTCTATCTTTAGTACCAGGCTTGACCACAGAGGTTTCTATATCACCAGAAAACCAATTGGTGATATTAGTGATGTTCCAAGTATTGTTAAAGTGCATAAGGTCACTCAAAGTGACCACAATGTCAGGAAGAGTACTAGGTTTAGTAATTACATTGTTCACCACTTAATCTATAAGGGTCGTAAGAAGATCATATACAAAAGGCGAAGATGAGACCTAATTTTCATATAATGGCCAAAAACGCCTTTGAAAATAATTACATTATTTAATATCCACATAAAAACTTGAAACCTTGCTAGGAGTTGAGCTTTTAATACAAAGTTTCGAAACTTTTCTAGGTTGAAGTCTAACACCACTCAGACAACGGATACTTATATACTTTTGGATTACTTGTGCATCATACTTTAGGACAAGTCTTATGGTAGGATTTATAGATCTCTATTATAAACAAATTTATACAGTTAATCTTCAGAAATAAACTACAAAGAGAGTTTGCACAAACATCTATAACAAAAATGGATATAGTACATTTATTTGGAAATGAAAAATATGTTGCAAAAACTAGTTCAGGTGGCTATTATGTTTTTTTTTTTTTTTTAATTTATAAAAATGAAAACAGACCGAACTAAAATTTCAAGTATTACAGATGTGTCGTCTCCGATTGTATATCTAAACTACCCAGTTTTGCATACGTTCTTCAACAAATACATGGTTGATAGCAAAATAGTCGGCATCCTTATTTGTTGTTTCATGAGAATAAGTACATTTTTATCTTTCTAAAGAACCTAAGAGAATTAAAACATCAATGATAATAGTAGTCCATATTATTGTTCTCATTGATTGCTAATACTCATAAACTAATAGGGGTTTTCACTATCATTATTTTTGTTAGAGCACTGCTCGGTCGAACTCGCAAGCGTTGTTATCTCAAGCTTGTTTGTCAAGTTTAGTTGTCAAAACTATAAGTCTTGATTTCTAGTCTACTTATAGCTATGTCTCGGATTAGGATAGAATGTGTAGTTGAGCTTTAGACTTCACGGCGTTCATCGACTGAAGATGAAGATCTACTAAGGGGAGCTTGGAGGAACTTCATCAACAAAAGGTATGTGGAGACTTGAACTCATCTATCATTCAGAAGTCTATTATATTCTATCTCCTATTGAGACAAAGTCGTATAGCTATATAGACTTTACATTATACACAGTTGATATTTCGAGCTGAGTTTAACTCGCTTATATCTTTATCGAAATATGTGTTGGAAAGATTTTTGCTTTAACTACGTTCATCATTATTCTTGACGAAAGTCAAAAGATGATCATGTGAAAATCACCTGGTAACATCTTACATGATTTGTATGAGGCAGTCATTTGATGTAGGCTCAAAATGTTTCGTATTGATCATTCGATCACTTGAAAATTGCTTATAAGCTAATAGTTTATGTGATACAGCTATTTTCGTCTTCTAAGAATGTTTCAATGATTGAAATGGGAGTTTAGAACAATTAATCATTGTCTGGATATAACATAGTATGCATACCCGTATGCAAACTGTTGTAAGAATGATTCAGGTTCGGGAACCAAGTATGCATACCCGTATGCGAACGGTTTTGACTGTCAAAGTCCAGGGACTAAGTTTGCGTACCGTTTGCAAACTTATTCACCTGAGTTCGGTCCGGAACGACAGTATGCATACCCGTTTGCGAATTGTTGGAAAGGATCAAGTCCGGAACTTAAGTTTGCGTACCCGTTTGCAAACTTATGTGGTTAAGTTCTAAGATCGGTTAAGTATGATTTCATACTCATGAACAAATACATTTATATATGAAGGAATGAAATCTTTGCAAACCGTGGCTAAGATGTTCATGAACGGATTCTTTTGAATCAATCCGATTTTGCTTCAAATGTGTCTTGTATACTTCTATGTGAATATAAACAGTTGAGCAACTCTATGAGTAACACAATTAGATTCATTTGAGTATCATTTGATCTAGAAGTGTTAAGATGAACATGGTTAACACAAAAGTGTGCATATGGCTAACTTCGGTTAACTGTTATTGATCGTTGTCGTATGCGTCAAAAATAAATTACTTTCTCACTACTCAAAATATATAATATAGCAAGGGAAAGAAAGAATTGTTCCCACAGACAAGTCTTGGATTGTTAATTTGTATTGGTTTCCTATACGTAACAAGGGGGATTTTCTGATTTATGTAAACCAAAATAAAATAAAAGCAAACAACTAAAAGTAAAGCACGCAAATCAAATATGTGAATATATTGGTCAAGGATTTCTCATTCACAAACACGTTCTTGTCATAATAACTAGAATTGATATTTAATCTCTCATTATCAAAATCCCTAGGATAACTTGATCACAAGAATATCTCGCTAATTTCCTCTTGTCATCAATAAACACATTAAAAGATGCGAATATGAATTCTATCTAAGAGAACAACCTAACGTGTAAAAGCACTAATCAAGTTTAATTCCCTAGATGCATTAAGTTCTATGAAATCAGGCCAATCAAAGCAATTGAACGTGTAAAAGCACTAATCCGATTTAACAAACGTTATGATCCACTTGTGACTACTAGGATGTATCACTACAAGCAATATTCACAATTATGCTGCTTGCAATCAGAAATTTATCACTTTTGCGTATAATAAACTCTAATCTAGCAATAAATATGAAAACAAACTCAACCGATTCGCGACTCGACTAAACAAGCATTCAAATCATGTAACAATATTAATGGTGAATCATAAACGATAATATGAGAGAAAACTAATTTGTTGAACAAGAAACATGTTAGCAAAATCCAACTCAAACCTTAAACCAATAATAAAATTCTAGCTCATGTTCATGGAGTTCATAACAAGAATAAAGAGAAGAATCATGTTTTTTAAAACCCTAGAACAAAAGTAGTCGAGAGCCTCCTTGAATAAAGGTTTTCTCTTTCTCTTTTATAATCCTCAAATTCCAAAAGGATACTCTTCCAAAATTAGGTTAAGTCTCAAATTACACCAAGCCCATACGTGACAATAGCTTATCTGGAAATTCGTGTCAAACTGGTCGCCGGTTTGCTGACGTCATCACCTGAATCCGGTCACTGTCGCCGGAATCCGATCACCAGAAAACTATCTCCAGCCACCTGAGTCTGAAATTGTCACCAGGGAATCATACACTTCCAGAAACTCAACTCTCCTTCTCCGCAGTTCATACATTTACAAAAGAACCATTTAGGCCAAATCCTAATCTTGTTTGTTTATTTTTCGTTTTTTTTTTTTTTTTTTTTTTGAAATAGTCCCAGTTCCCTATTAATCCCATGACTGGATGCTCTCTTCCCTAGAGCTCTGCAAATCGGGGGGATTCCGAGTCAACTCAGTAGCACTAATTTTCTTCTTCTAAAACAATGATTTAATCGCTTCTCTTCTCTACTTTGATTCACCTTTATTATTCATGATTTTTCTCATCTCTTTTTTATATATATGTTCATTTTCTTTAGTTTAACTTCAGAAACACTTGTAGAAGGTTTTCATCCTTTTTACCTCTAATTGTTTTTGTATTAATAGTTCGTTGTTTTAATCTGTTTTGCAGGTTTACATAGTCGATTCTGTGTTGTACCCAGTGGTGGTTAATCAGTAGTGATTATACTCAGTTCAGATCTCCTACTGTTTGTCACAGTAGTGTATGCCTCTTAGTAACATTGGTGTTACTGTGATATCATCAACATTATTCAGTTCTCTCCAAGGTCGTTGGATATATGGTTTTCCATTCATCAGGTCATCTCTATCAAAGTATCATTCCTCAGTCTCCAACCTTCCTTATCATGAACATGTTTAGATCCATCCGTTTCAACCTGTCTCTCAAACCAATTAACTCAGTTGAATCGGTAATAACTTCTAGCCGTAATTGTAGCGGTAGCAGAGGGGAAGTTTCTTCTTTTTTCAAATTCAAATTTTCAGTCAAAAGCGCTGTCCCGGATTTCATGCTTTAAACCACAAAAATATGGAAACAGAATTATTCCCATTACCACAAAGATTTCCACAATCCGATAAGGTATCCTGCTTATAAGTTAAACCCTAATTCTCTCAACACTATTGGAAAAACACATTCCCTTCACAAAATTACTTGCGAAACCATGTCTTCCCAAAACATCAATCAGCAAAACGGAAATCAACTTGAACCTCAACTCAAGTATGCAAACAACTAACATTGGTTCTACAAACCCTAAACCACTCAGAAGAATCATTGCTACTGCACAAACTGGTTCAGGAAATACTGAAGGTTTCATGTTTAGTCTGCTAGGGAAAATCATGTTTAACAAGCCCCTAGATCATGACGATATCAAGAAGGAAATCAACTTAAGATGGAGAAGCTATAGAAGGTATGAGATCATCACAAAGGGTACAAATCTTTTTCTCTTCAGATTTTAAAGGGGAGAAGCTTTTGAAGGAGTCCGTTCCAAAACATGGGATATTATGGGTTATCTGTTATCTTTAATACAGTATTACCCTAACATTCCCATCAAGGACCATAAGTTTGAGTCCCATACTTGTAGTATTAAGCTAAGAAATCTTAGTAATATTATCCTCAACGAGAGTCTAGTCAACGAGATCTGTAAGGATATTGGGAAAAAAATTTTGCCGGAGGGAAGAAGAGGATTGCCGAGAGGTAGTGTTTCTAATACTGTTTATGTGGAAGTTAAGCTCAATGAGCCTTTAAGAAGAGGAGGATGGTTTGACCAACCTAATGGCCAACGGCAGTGGATCATTTACCACTTTGAAATGCAACCTTTTAAGATTTGTAAAGAGTGTTGGGTCATCGATCACATAGACTCGATCTGTCAAATACTATCCAAAGAACATAAAGTTGAAGATATGACTGATAGTGAATACGCTGCATGGAGTCAAACTGAAGAAGGAACAATTCTTGGCTGCCTATATCACAAGTTCGGATGTCAACATACATACTAGAAGGTGGGGCTGAAACATTTGGGGTGTAATTACTAGCTCAATGTGTACCTCTTCGATAACTCCTTCTCATTCAAATAACAACATAGATCTTTAATTAGAAGAGGCGGAAGTAAGAAAGAACAAAAGAATCAGAGATGAAGGAGTCCAAAATCAATCCTTATCCTTCAATCCCAATTCAATCAATACCCATGTCAATCCTATCTTTCAAAGTACTAGTAATGGAGCTGACGACTTAAATGATTATGGTGATGTAAGGACCCTCAAGCTCGTCAACGCTATTAGACCAGTCAAGGGTCGATCTAGAGATGATTAAGAGACGATTATGCCAATAATGACTCGATTAGTTAATATAATTTTAATTATTAGAAATTAATCTAACAACGATAGATACGAAACTAGTACCATTAGTTAGAACTCGAAAAGTTATGCGAGATGGACTACTCGAGCGTGTCATTCGGACACCGGACGAAGAAGATATCATCAAATTATCATGAAGGGTAGAATTGTCTTTTTCCTTAAACCGACTTGGCTGCCCTTATCTTTTGGTCGGGTGCCTTTAGCAATCCTGGTCGGCCTTATCTTCTCTAAATCGAAAGAGAAACTCATTTCTCTTTTTCTTTCTCTTTCTTCTTCTTCTCCCATGTTCTTCTTCTGATTGATGATTGAGTGATGAAAATGGAGTTTTGAGATCGAATAAAGAGGGAAGGATTATGTAGTAACTGTTGGTGGTGGTGTTCGATTAGAGTTTGAATAAGATTAAAAGAAAGATGAATCAGAGAGAAGCATAATTAGGGTTTTTAGTTAGACTTTGAGTTCGAAGTGAATTGGTTGGTTTGCAGAGTTGCTAGTAGATGAAGGACGAACGGGTTACCGTTTAAATGATGTTTGAAGTGGTTCTGATGATGAATCGAAGAATTAGGGTTTTGAGTTTGATGTTGAGTGCATGTTGAAATTGATAAGTGATTCGGGTTATTGTTAGATGGAGACCGAGAGGGTTGTTGTCTGATTGATCCGGCAGACTCGTGTTAGTGAAGAATCAAAGAAGTTAGATTTCTGAAAGATGAAGTTAATTAAGGAATTATGTGGAATTGAACATGAGATCAATTAGTTGGAGTTGGGTTTTGTGTATCGAGGAGAAAATAAGAAGATTTGGTGTTCAATTTTGATTCTCAGTGAAGGATTGAAGAACCACAGTTTCATGTTCTTCCCAAAATTAGGAATTAGGGTTTCATTCTGGAGGATTTGAATTGATGTTGTGAACTGGAATTAGGTAAAAGTGGATTAAGCATCATTTTAGGGTTTTCTGAGAATCGGTGATGGAGATGAAGGTTGTTAAATATTGGATGAAACTATTGGTTAGTGTTCTTGAGAGGAATTTCTGAATTGAGATAAAGTCAGGGAAAGTTGGACTTCGAATTGCCGAACAAACCTAATCTGAGGTAAATAACTTTCTGAATTAGTGTAATAAAGTTATTATTTGAATATTTTTGATTGGTAATAGTATGAATATGTTTTGAGATGGGGGTGGTGAATATGAAATGTAAGTAGTGAGATGAAGTTGCAGGTATTCTTGAAATGGGATCTGCAGTGTGTAGATGAAAGTATTTCATGAGTGTATGAACTGTTAATTGGTTGTAGTGGTTGCATTGTGAATGTGGCTGACTGTGTAAGTGATTGCAGTTTGTTGAGTTTGACGGAGATGATGTTGAGGTGTGGGAGTAGATGGCTAGAGTCGTATCCGATTTTAGTTGAGCTTGTTGATTGATGCATTGAGTGTTATAAATGAAGCTTAGATGTATTTGGTAGTCTGGTGTGGTCATTGCAGTATAATGGAATTGGTGGTTCTGAAATGGTTGTGGTGTGTGATAATGTTTTAATGGAGTTGTAGGAGTTATGTCTTCTGAATGATGCGGTGATAAGTGTAGCTGAGTTATGTACAAGGTGGTCTATAGAAAGGAATGGATGGTTGTGTTTGAATTGGTGAGATAGATAATCGGATTGGTAGTTTAAGAATGAAGAGTGAAGGTTGTGGTGTTGCTGATTTGGAAATTAGCTGAATTTATAGATAGTGATTAATGTGAAGGCTTAAAGCTGCAATTGCAGGTAAGATAAATTGTGATTAAGAATGCATTTGTGAAGTTTACTTTGATTCAATGCATTGTTGTGATGTTGTGTTTAGTCTGGTAGAGTTGAGATGCCTTAGAAACCATAGCTGAAGCCTGTTAGTCATCCCAGTCAGTGTAGCTGACTTACCTACTCAAACGATTTGACTGAGTTAACTCAGTAACCAGACCTGACTTAGCCTGACTCAGTGAATCTTGACTGAGTTAAATCCTCTGACCAAGTTTGACCAGTTGACCGTGGCCTTTGCCTGGTGTTGACTGTTATTTGTCACTTTGACCGTCAGAAACCGTTAGTTGGCTCAGATGGACCGGGCCTTGGTTTATTGGGCCTGGTTTGATGGACTTGGGCTTAAGATTAGTTATCTTATGATGATGATTTGGACCCCTATGGTGTGATTTATCCTTTGATTCCTTCTACAAAGTTGTAGATATTCATATTCATAAGACTTAGCTATTGGACTATAGAATCAACCTAATTGAAGTAGTAAACCTTAGATATGCTAAAGATAGATAATAAAAAGGTATAGAACCATAATTGGGCTTAGAACAATTAGATAGACTTGTATGATTCTTGTATGAGCCATTTTGGCTAGATTCTTAGAGTTCTTGTGTGATTAACAGTTAGTCTGTATTAACAACGATCGATTCAAGGATGAACCAGTGGATCATGAATCTTAAGGTAGGCGTGGCTCGACTTAGAAAGCCCTTTAGACCCTACGAATTTGACCTGCCCTACGAATTTGACCTGTCAAGTATATCACACCGCACAAAAGCTACTCCTTTCGGAGTGCATAAAGCAAAAACTAAATTAGTCGTTTTACAGTATATTAGGTTTTATTTAGGGAAATGGGTTATCAAATAATTTTAATAAACAAGAAACAATTTAAACATTCTGATGTACTTGGTACATCTATAGTCCCAATATTTTAGATGGGAACAACCTAACATCCAAAAAATAAATCAAGCAATTCTCAAGGAACCGTGTAATTTTAGTAAAGTTATTATTAGTTTTTATCCATTTATTAACGCTCCTAAATTATGAATGTGACGGCCTTTAACTGAGGCGAATCTCTTAACGGCGGGACGAGATTGGGCCGAGATTTTGCCGGTTTAGTGAGTCTAGGAACAACATTTAAATTTTACAAAGAAAATAAAAATTGAAATTAACCCTAAATGACTTAATCTTTTGATGTATCATACTATGAGGAGTAAGTTTAAACCAGTACAACCGTTACCACGGTAGGAGGGCCGACCGAAGAAGAATCTAAAGATGGAGTTTGCGTAATGGCTATGCATTCAATTTTCGAGAATTGTGCCTAAAATGAAAGTATCACTTTTCTTGAAACTGAGGGAGTACATCATTTTATTAGTTGCAACAGAAAATTAGTTAATGCATAAACCAAAATATGGCTACATAAAGTATTATGTATCCTTTGTGGTGGTTTGCATAATGGGTATACATTTAATTTTCTAAAATTGTGCCTAAAATGATAAATACCTCTGAATTTCTCGTAAAAACTCTAAATTTGATATTGTTGTTTGTACTTGTTGCGTAGATTTTTTTTATAACCTTTCCAACGAGATAAAATTTGTAAGATTCCAAGGCACGGATTTTTAGATATGTTATATTAAAGTTTGCTTTCCAATTATACCCTTAAAAAAATAAGATACATAAGAAATTATAGTAATTGGACTAAAAGGGAGGGATAATTTTGTCTAATGAGAAAACGACCACCAAAAGTTTGGTTACACCAAATCCAATCTTTTTGTGTCAATTGATCACTTACAATTTACAAAAAAGTGGCCATATAAAAATCCTCCCTCGCTTCGCTCGGTCGGGCCAAATAGTCCAAGATCCACAATGACTTCATCAACCGCTTAATAAGAGACATACCAATTTTGAAACAAACACTTCAAAATTTCACCAAAAATCGGGAATAAAATATTATCCCGCACAGCGAGAGCATATCATGAACTAATAGCATTTAGACCGTTGGATGCACAAGATATGGTGTAAGCAAACTGCGACTTAACCACCGTTATCTCTTTCCTTTTATTGAGCATATATATGCATACATGTTACGTTCTCTCTCCATATCTTTAACATAAGCTTAAAGTATTTATTCGTTTTCAAAATTCATATCAGTTTACTCATATATTGGTTTTCTAAAAGCATCGTCTTTTTCAGCAATGTTGAGAAACATATTATGAGCTTGATTCAAATTCTTACATGCAACATAAAAATGAATCAAGAAGTGAAAATCAAAAATATCGGAATCAAGCCCAGCTTTAACAGGGCCATCCCAAACAGTTTCGCCTCGTCTAAAGTCCCGACACTTCCGAAACTACTTCAATCAAAAAAGAAGAAGAAGAAATCAGGACATTCATGATGCTGGCAATCTTCCAAATCTTCTTTGATATATGCGTACCTTGTAGGCAACTTGTGCTGATGCACTGGATTTTGATCACATTCATGAAAACTATTTACGGAATTTTGATATCATAATTATGAAAACTATTTACAACTCTTGGCTTGAGAACATCATCGATCAAGGAGCACTCTCATAACTTGTATGTTTATCCATGTGACAAACGCAAGTAGAATCCAATCAAAATCGGAAAAGAGTTGTTGTATCTAATATTCATATGTAAATATCACAGTAAGATCCATCATTTTTACTAGGTTATAGAAGATTTAAAAACGAGGGAGATAATTGGGGTTATGTCGTAGTTTGCTTATGTCATATCCTGTGCATCCAACGGTTTAAATGCTACTAGTCAAGATATTCTCTCGCACTGCGAGAGCGAAAATTTTTCCCCAAAAATCTCACCCAGACAAAGCTGTCAAGGTGTATACTAGATGACCGCTGCCACGGCGGGGCGGTCGACCGAAAAAATCGACGCAGAACTAAATTTTGTACTCACAATTTAGTTCCGCCATAATGGCACGAAGTCAGACTTGTAAAGCAAAGAGAAGTATCACTTTTCCAGAAACGAAGTGAATGTATCACTTTTCTTGAAACGGGGTAAAAGTATCACTTTTTCTGAAACGGGGTGAAAGTATCACTTTTCCTGAAGCGGAGTGAGAGTATCACTTTTCGATAAATGGATTGAATTAAATTATCACTTTTCCTGAAACGGAGAATTAGTTGATGCATAAACCAAAATATGGTTGTGGTGGTTTGCATAATAGCTATGCATTTAATTTTCGAAAATTTTGCCTAAAAGGATAAACACCTCTGAATTTTTCATAAACACTCAAAATTTGATATTGTTGTTTGTATTTATTGCGTAAATTTCTCTAAAATCTTTCCAACGAGATAAAATTTGTAAAATTATAAGACACGGATTTTTAGATATGTTATATTCTAGTTTACTTTCCAATTATACCCCTGAAAAAATATGATACATTAGATGACCCGCTGACACGATGGGACATCCAACCGAAAAAATTGACGCAAAACTAAATTTTGTACTCACAATTTAGTTCCGCCACTGTGGTGTTCTCAAACCCTCTTATATAGCCTTTTAAATCTGCTCTCACTTCCAAAATAAATCTCTAACAGCCCATTAGCCAAGCCTTTCAATTCTGCTCTCGCTTACAATCTCCTCGCTTAAAAAAACACACAAGGAGAGTGCACGTGCTTTTCAAGACTTACTGGTCCAAGATATTCGATGCGCTGACGTTGAAGTGTGCTCCTTGGGCACCTTTCAAGATTTGCTTCTTTGCCATCTCCAACATCCAACCTTCACATAACAAATAAGTATTGAAATATAAGAAAACTGCAAAAGCTTGTGAAACCGTCAATAGGTTTGCTAATCACAACTACAAGCATAAATGTTTTAGTGTATATTTACCAGTAGAAGAAAGGTTGGGAACTCCCATAATTAAACCACATATCATAAAAAAAATGAAGGTTATGACCGTAACGATGTCGTGGGTCAATCTGTACAATAAAATAGGAAATCAGCAAAACAATCTCAGATTCAAATGTCAAATTTCCACGAACTTGAGCGACCAAGTACTATTTTTGTCAACATCCACAAAAATGAGCTGGTCCAAGTCAAAATCAACCAAATCATCTGAGTTACACAACTCAAGGGATATGTTTTAGCAAATTTGTAAACATTGATGAAAGTTTTAGAACTTACAGCTTCAAGCCAGTGTTGAAGGGATAATATTTGCGCCTTTTCATCCTTCGACAAACCTTTTCCAACCTGCAAATACAAATCAATTGATTTAGTATCAGGTTAATCCTCCAACCAAAAGCGGATTCATGTTCTTTGTAATGATCATATACCTTGGCATCTCTAGTCAATGCACGTGTCCATCGAGAAGAAGGCAGTTTCATGTTTCTCGACATTAAAAAAATGTCTCAGAACTCAGCTTAAGATCAGCAGAGTCTAGTGCTTTCCACCTACATCATTATGGGTAACTAACTCAATAATATTTCTAAACA
The DNA here is from genome assembly GCA_023531105.1 of Papaver atlanticum. Taxonomy (NCBI): domain Eukaryota; kingdom Viridiplantae; phylum Streptophyta; class Magnoliopsida; order Ranunculales; family Papaveraceae; genus Papaver; species Papaver atlanticum. The sequence continues at coordinate 4,055,332 of JAJJMB010012638.1, read as the reverse complement.
AAACAACACAATTACGAAAAAATAACAACTCAATTTCAAGGATCTCACTGCAGGGTTAATAGAGAAATAACCAAAGCTCCTCAACTAGAACTGTACAATCAGCAATATTTCTCCGAGTTCGATAACTCTTATAAACCTTTTGAAGCTTCACAGCTGCAGCATCAAGCTCACTCAATGGCCTTGGAGAATACATAACTTCTGGTTCAGGAAATGAGGGGGATTTCGTTTTCTTATCAACCGAACCCTCGTCTTTGTTTCTTGAAGTAAATGAAAAATAATAACTATCGTCGTTGTCAATGAACGGATTCTTGAATAGGAAAACCGTCTTCAGCGTTAGTTTATTTCGTTCCCAGTTCTTAAACCTCGTCGATTCCTCCATTACTATCTTAGTATCAGACCCATCAGACTGCGAATTGCTTTCCAAATTATCTGTCTTCTTAAAACTAACATTCCTAACAATGATCTCACCATCTTTTCTATTGAAACTAATGGTCCTAACTATAACTTCTTCGCCGTTACCCGTAATTCCAACCATACCTCTATTCATAATTATTTCTTTCCAGGCTGATAAAAGTAAAGATAATGATATACCCATTGAAGCTCAAGTGGTACAAGTAACCAACCAAACTTTGAAGGAGACCAAAAAGTCAACCTGTTCCATAAAATAAAAGTAACCCAGTATTAGTCCTAATGTTCTGTAATAAAATTTCACAAACATCCATTAAAATGTTCGTCAAAGCTTAAAGGGTTCTTAAAATGAAACCCAATCCATGAACAAAAGAAGAAAATGAACCTTTCAATTAATCCCTAATTAGCAGTCCATTAAAAACCCTAAAATTGAAGAAAACCAAAGAGAAAAAGAGATGAATTTGTACCTTGAATTCTTCTTCGTCTGGATCAATTCGAATTGGGTGAAACTAAGACTGTGAGATTAATCGAGAGAGAGAGAGATATAGGCAGTGAAAAATCCATAACATGGGGGGTGGTGATGGTGGTAGCAGAAGAAGGTAAATTGTACATGAAGATGATTTCTAAGTAAAATTTAGTCTATGGGTTTTAAAATTGTTCAGGGCTTATGTGAATCGATCAATCTATATTCTCTGTTCGGAAACGGAGGTAATAAGAGATGATTTTAATGGAAAAGAGATTAGGCTTTAGATCGTCGATTTGTGTTTATGGGAAGGAATATCTCATGTTTATCTTCTGGGAATAAGTGGAAGAAAAAAGAAAAGAATTTTTTTTTTTTTTTTTTTTGGAGGTGGCCGGGATTCAACCCCAGGACCTCTATCATGATTTTTTACTAAAACACCTTCAACAATTAAAAAATTTCGAAGCTCCATGTCATTTTTTTTGTCCGCTAACGCAATTACCCTCCATATTTCGGCTTATCGACGAAACAGTCTAAAATATAAATAAATAAATTATGCCTGCGTCCTTTTTGAAGGATATTTTCGGATTTTCATTAATAAACATACATTAAACCCAATTTTTTTGTGTAAAATTGGAAGAAAAAAAAGTTATGTCCCACAATGACACAAAGTCACCATATGTAGAGTCTTCCCTCGCTTCGTTCGGTCGGCCTAATAAGGAGTTATAGTAATTGGAATAAAAGACATGGACAGTGTCGTCCTTTCATCGTTGAACCAAAAAGATTTGGTTACACTAAATCCTATCTTTTTATGTCAAATTGGAAAAAAACCCACCCTTCACATCGATACAAAGTCCTCCCTAGCTTCCATTGGTCGGCCCAATTAATCCGGGCGAGATGAGACCAACATCCAAAGATTTCCTACTCCTAGCCCTAGGTTATCCATCCATTTGCCAGTGGCAAATGCCATTTAATGTTCTTTTTGGGAGGCTCATGCTTGAGGTTAAAAAAGTCGATAAAATCTGTGGTTGACTAAACAAGATCTAAAAAAGTCGGCAAAACCAATAAATTTTTTTTGACTACTTCACTGATCATCTCTTTTGGAGAATCCAGAAGCACAATTCTTCCTAAGCTATCACCACCACCACCACCACCACCATCACCACCACCAATGGTAATTCATCTCACTCCCTCTGAAATCTCATTTTTCCAGTCCATCTTTATCCTAACATTTTTTTTCTTGGTTTATTACAGGAGGCAACAACAAGTGCTACTAGTATAATCCAACAACCACCAACACTGAAGCTCTATTCATACTTTAAGAGCTCTTGTTCTTTTCGTGTTCGTTTTGCCCTTCATCTGAAAGGTATTATTAATATCTCACTACCATTTGCTGCAAAATTTACACTAGTATTTGAGCAATTTTGGTTGTTTAATTGTTCATAATTTGGGCACCTTATTGTTTAGGGTTGGATTATGAGTATAAGGCAGTCAACCTATTGAAAGGGGAACAGTTCAGTCCAGGTGAGAACCATCATTTATCCTAAATAGGACTCGAATTGGCGCACTGTATTTTGTTCGTTGGCTTCTAAACTATTTCATTATTTGAGTGTAGAATTTCTGGATGTGAATCCGATTGGTTATGTGCCGGCACTGGTGGATGGGGACTTATTAGTTTCCGATTCTTTTGCTATCCTACTGGTATGTTTATTGTTTTTTTTCTTTTTTTTTTAACACGAGCGCGGGAATTGAACCCGCAACCTATAGTTGGTATGTTTATTGTTAAAATTCCTTGGTGGGTGATTGCTTCATTTGACTATTACTACTATTATGTTTCATCTGAAGTGCTAATTGTTGTTTTTGCATTTTGTAGTACTTGGAAGAGAAGTACCCTCAGCATCCACTTTTGCCTACGAACCTTCAGGAAAAAGCCGTCCATTACCAAGTAAAGTGCCAATTCTTCTCTTTTTGGTCACTGATAATTGCAGATATTGTGGATATTATTGGTCTTTAGTGTGGGATCACCAACTCAGAGTTGGATTTTCTAACTCACGAGAGCATTTCCAACTTTTACTCAAGGACTGATCCTTAAAAGTCCATTTTTGTTGTCAGACCATCCGTTTGCATAGCTAATTTTTACACAAGATTTACATGGCTAAATAAGTTACAAATGCCAAATTCTTTAGACAAAATTTATAGAAGATTATGTAATGGGAATTTATGTGCAGTCCAACGATTGCTCTAGTCACTAACTTGTAGTTCCTAGCACATGGTTGGTTTAATTCTCGCAGAACTTATATTCCTGCTTCTATTTCAAAAATCATATACAGTGGGTTAGTCCTCGGGTGAGTTGGGGGGAGTTGAGTGTATTTTGAATCTTGGGGATTTTGAGAGAGTTTGAGAGAGTGTAGGGAGTTTGAGAGAGTTTGGTGTTTTTGAGTTCAGGGAGTTTGGGGGGAGTGTAGGGAGTTTGAGAGAGTTTATTAGAGGGAGTTTGGGAGAGTTTGGGGGATTTTGTTGTTCTAAAATCTGATAACCAAACCATATTTTGAACCAGACTAGACATGCACACAAATACAAACACAGACAAAAAAATCAATCATTCACTAAACATGCAGAGATTCATCTTTCAGGGGAAACAACAAATCGAGCTTGATGTTGGTGAGGTGACCCTAAATCCGTGACCAGAAGGGTTCAGGGTTTTTGACAGAGAGTGAAGAAGAGGGTTTTTACTTTTATGGAATAAACCCCAAAAACTGATATGAAAAACAATCAAAATAATACACAAAACAAACTATAAACAATCAAAATAAACAATCATGGAGATCAAAGAAGAAAAAAAAGATGAGAAAAAAAGCATACCTTAAAGCTGAAGCGTTTCCTTCCTTCTACTATGTTTTTCTCTGACCAAACGCCCTCCCAAATCTCTACTCTTTTCAGAGATTTGTAGTGAGACAAAAATACACTAAAAACTCCTCAGAACTCCCCAAAACAACCAACTCCCTAGCATTCTAGGGTTTTACGACTAATAGGGGAGTTCAAGAGTTTCTTTCAAACTCCCCCACGACTAACAGGCGTTTTCTAGGGAGTTTGGGAGACTCTTCTAAACTCTCCCACGACTAATGGGGATTTTGAGAGACTCCTTCGAACTCCCCCACAACTAATGGGAAAAAACCCAAGTACACCCAACTCCCCCAACTCCCTTGAGGACTAACACCCTGATATTCAATTGCAGCGGTTTTTGAGATTTATTCCATTCTTGCTATTTGTCTTGAATATGAATCTGGTATTGATATGTTTCATTGTTATCAATTGGTCTTAGGCGGCGAATATTGTTGGATCGGGGATACAGCCATTGCAGAACCTTGCTATCCTAGTATGTATTGATTTCTGAATCTGCCTTTTGACTTGCCTTTGGAAGCCTCTTCCTCCTGAACTTTACATTATATGGCTGTGAGACGCACCTTTTTTAATCCTGATGCTCTCTCAATTCCAGAGATATATTGGGGGAAAAGTCGGTGAGGACGAGAAGATTCCTTGGGTTCAACAGCACATAGGAAAGGGCTTTGCAGGTAAACTGCTGTCCATTTTCTTATTCTCATCACCCATAACCTGTAACAAGTACTTGGATTCGCCAGTATTATTTTGTTTTTCGCCTTTCATCTCTACATAGCCGGATAGCCTTCTAAAATTATGTCCTTTCTAATGAGACGAAAGTATTTAAATTATGTAGATAGATTCTCGTGTGGGTTGATCTTGGTTTAGGTAAATAGCCTGGGCTCAACATGTTCGTCTAGATTCTAGAGCATTGAAATTTATCAGGCCTATCCAAGTCACACAGCATGGTTTGTCTAGATATTTCCTGGGGCTGCACATCAAACTTGGTGATGTTATAGTATTTAAAAATTTTCCTCGAGTAATTAACATAAAAATGTCTGCTAATCCGTCTTCAAGAATTCTTCCCCTTAAAATGCTCTTGACATGTAATTTCTTGGTGTCAATAATCCAATGCTGGAAGACCTGTATTATTTAAAGCTTGATCTTGTAGAGAAAGTTGTGTTCAGAATCAGGAATGGACTCACATCCGTGACGACTTATCTTACAATCAGTTCTCTGAGACATTAAAGAATTTCTTAGTACCTTCCTTTTCATTTTCTTACCCTCTATGCACATACGGCAATTTTGACAGACTCTTAGTATTCTCCCTCGATAGATGGTGCATTTAGATGCTTATATTCTTGTTTCGAGAAACCCCACACCTTACTGTCAGTAGGTTATTTTTTACATGTGTATGACTTTTCTATCGAGGCTTACCACTTCAGTAGCCTCTTATAAGATAATAAGACTGTATTCCCATTTCAAATACGACTTCTTCTTCCCCATCAGCAATTTTCCAGTATTCTTTCATGTATTTCAACTCTTTTGATTGTTATATTTTAGCTCAAGGATAACTCTTATACTTTTACGTATCAGCACTTGAGAAGTTATTATATTTTAGCTCAAGGATAACTCTTATACTTTTACGTATCAGCACTTGAGAAGTTACTACGAGGTTATGCTGGAAAATTCGCCACAGGAGATGAAATTTTCCTGGTTTGTTTATCGTACTTAACCTTTTCTGATTTGCCAACTCCCTCTATATGCTTAAGTTATTTCTGTTGCATGTATGTATTTACTTCATGCCGATTGACATTTATTCATGCATTGATGCTCATTTGCAGGCGGATCTGTTTATAGCTCCCCAGATTCATGCAGCGACTACTCGTTTCAACATTGACATGGTATCGCCCTAAATATATATACAATTTACTCATTTGTAATTCCTTAAGTCATTTAATATCAGAAGTTCAGCATGACCACTTATACCTGTGTGGCTGTGTTTAGATATATAACTTGTAGGAGAGGTTTAGAACTGTAATGTTCGTCGATAAAAATGGTCTAACCATAATTCTGTATTTTAATTACTTCATGTGTATATCTTGTTCTTCTTGCAGACTCGGTATCCTACTCTATCCAGGCTGTATGAATCATACAATGAATTACCAGCTTTTCACGCTTCTTTGCCTGAGAACCAACCAGATGCCCCTAAGTAACGATTCATTTACTTCTCCCATGCTTCTTTTGATTATGTTTTCCCAACAGAAGTGTAATCTTGTAACTGTTGAATGAGATTTCTCATCCGAACCACAGATGGTGAGTGAAGGAAAACAAATGTAGTTGAACAAAGATGCAGACTATTCTGTATAATAGTAAATAATAATAAATCTTTACTGTGACACTTTGAGCAAGGCAGGTACTTTTCCACTCAGCTGCATTTCTGCTATCTTTAACATATTTCCTATTGCCATGGGTTGCCTCCACTTTCGATTCTGCATCTCACCAAGCCCATTTTCACTCTATCTTTAACATATTTCCTATTGCGTGTGCCCAGATTGTAAAATTGGTAGACAAGAGAAATCATTAGTAAAAGGATTAAGATGGATTTGAAATCATTAGTAAAAAGTCTTAGGCCTGAAAATGTTTTCATCAGCTTTCACAAAATGTGAGTACCTAGACTTTTTCCTAAGATTTCAAATCCATCTTAATCTTTCTACTGTTATGCCTGAGAATAATCTCAGTTTCCAAATAGAAAACATAGTGAACGATGCAGAATTCTTGTAGGGATGGAAGTGAATGACTGAGAGTCTGAATAACCGCAATTGTTCTAAGAATAACTGAAAAATCATGGGATCATGGACCTGGTGAGTCGCGACTCCATTCTGTTACATAAACTAAATCTTTTTACAATCTGTAAATAATTAACCCTAGAAAATTTTGTTACTAGACCCTTTACAGTTCTAGTGAAGGGGCGGAGCCAAGAATTTTGATATGGGGGTGCAAAAAAAAAAATTAGGGGTGCAAAAATGTAAAAACAGGCTTAGATATAAAACATTTTATCCTATTGGGCCTAAAATAGGCTTTAGAGCCATCCGGACAGGGGATGCAAGTGCACACCCTTGCAATGAATCCTGTTTTAGGGCATATCTAAAACTTTCAGGGCATACAAACCAATAATCCCATATAGGGTGCCCTTATAAGGGGTATCCCTTGGGTAGTTCAATTACCTATATACCCTTCAACCGAACTTTACTCTAGCCGAACTCTTCCTCACATAATCTTCTTCTTCCTCCCTCCCCTACTCTAGCCGAACTCTTCCAAAGAAGAAGAAAAAATTCATTGCGGCGAAAATTTAATCGTCTATTAAACTCAAGTATAATGGTTCGTAAAAAGGAAAAAAGCAATGAGTAGGCATTCAAAACCGTCTTCTAATCCATCTCTAATCCATCAATTGAAGAAGAAGAACCAAATGAAGATGAAGGTGTAGAAACTGAAATTGAACCACAAAATCAACCAATTGAAGCACCAACTCCGGAAATGAGGATACGCAAGTAAGTTCTACAAACCCATCTCTTTATTTGTTGTTTTTCATCGATTGAATAGGTTTAATTTCTGAAAAATTAGGGGTTTTGACGGTTACAGTATTGGGTTCGGCTCAAAATTGAGTCGAACTTTGAGCCGAACTGTTCTTCATAACAACTTCCTGAAACTGCATATGAACAGTTCGACTTGAAATTTCATCTGAGTTTTAAGTCGAACCTAGTGACAGATAGGGGCGAAGATGGGGTTCGGCGTATTCGATAATACTTATTTTAAGCCGAACAACCCACTGTGTTTATCTATTGGCTGATCTCGGTTGGTTCGGCTTGAAATAATTTTGAATTACAAGCCGAACACCTCACTGTGTTGGAGAATCAAATGACGGTTGTTGGGTTCGGCTTATTCGATAGTATTGAGTTTGAGCCGAACCATGTGCGTCTAGTTTATAGTGTATATGGAAAAGTCTAGGTTCGGCTGGTTATGATATTTCCATTATAAGCCGAACTATTTTCTGTATCACAAAGAAAAATTAATGGTTAGGTTCGGCTATTACGATATTCACAATATGTGCCGAACCTATAACAAAATAAAGGTTCGACGGCTAACCATAACACTTGCAGCTAGCCGAACTGTTCATCATTTGTCAATAACCAGGTGGGTTCGGCTGATAAATTTAAGCCGAACATATTCCTGGTTCGCCGAACCATAGTGAAAAAATACAAACTTTTGATGATTTCAAGCTACAAAAGTTAGATTAAACATAAGATAGAAGTGTACCTCTGTATTAGAAGCATTGGGTTCCTCATATATGTATTCATCATTTGGATTTGGCTCATAAAAATCACCATCTTGAGTTTGAGTTTGAACAAATCATTCTCATAATCTAACAAATCAGCCATTTTCGTATCATTGTTGCAATTGATGTGTATTTTCCTAGGTTTTTTAGATGAAGATTGACCCTCCTCATCCATTGAATCAAAATACAAGCTTTTTTCTCACTTTCCCCTTCTCCTTCTCCAAAAAAACATAACTTTTTTTTTTCTTCAAAAATTTTCATCTACACAAATTTATAACTAAATTATCTTAATCACTAATCATTAATATTAATCACTAATAAGGATTATTAATAACTAATCATTAGTATTAACACTAATACTAAAAGGGCAGATTTGCCATTACTAAAAATATTTGGTTAAAAGGGGTTATTGATTTTACTATCTACAACCAGTTTTTGTCTTTATTCAGTATGCCCTGAAATTTTTACGTATGCCCTAAAACAGAGTTCCTTGCAATAGGCTGGCTCCGCCCCTGCTACTGAGAGGGAAACTTGTAACATTGTACATTGTGCATGTTTCAAACAGATTGCTGACTGTCTTAGCCGATTTGGTGCTGAATCGGTAATCCAATAGACTGAAGAGTGGTACTGCTACTTCCACAGCGCCACAACACCGTTCTTTGGATCATCTAGAGTCCTACCTTAGGCAATATCGACAGCGGTCTCTGACGGGGACAAACCTATTCCTGCCGTATAAGCATAAACTCGTTGTTCACTGAGGGATACTCGACGATGAAATAATTCGAGTAGATTAATTATATACCCCTAGTTTTGATACCCAACAAATATACCCTTATACAACATATACCCCTATCATTTGAAAACCTTATCCATTTAAAAATAGATTACTTTAATACCCTCACTCATAAAATATATTTATTTATTTCAAAATACAACAAATCTTTTATCTACCAATTCACCTTCGCGCCACCATTCTACCACCACTAGCACCACCAAATATCCACCACCACCACCTACCAACCGCCACCCCCCTAATACTCCACTACCACTCCACCACCACCACCACCGCCGGTCCACCACAGCACGCCGCTGGTCCACCACTGTCGCCGGTGGTGTCAACAACCGAAGTTGATCCCCGAAGCAAAAATCAGAAAATAAGACAGAAAAAAATAATATGGCGTCAAAAACCGAAGTTGGCCCCAAAACAAAAATAAAAAAAATCATAAAAAGATAATATGGCGTCAACAACCGAAGTTGATCCCAAAATCTGGTGTCAACAACCGAAGTTAATCCCCAAAACAAAAATCAGAAAATAAGAAAGAAAAAAAATGGCGTTAACAACCGAAGTTGATCCCAAAATATGGTGTCAACAACCGAAGTTGATCCCCAAAACAAAAATAAAAAAATCATAACAAAGCAATATAACGCCAACAACCGAAGTTGATCCGAAATATGGTATCAACAACCGAAGTTGATCAAAAAAAAAATCAGAAAAATTAATATGGCGTCAACAACCGAAGTTGATCCCAAAATCTGGTGTCAACAACTGAAGTTGATTCCAAAATATGGTGTCAACAACCATAGTTGATCCCGAAAATTAATGTACTAAAATTAGTGAACCCGTCGTGAATCGAACACGCTTTTTCTGATGTAGAATCAGTTATGCTACCATTGCACCACAGGTTCATCTTGAGGGGTCTTTGAAACCATCTACACTGTGCACCACCTTCCCACCTATACCAACAACAAACCACCAACTCCAACAGCACCACCCACTACGATCATTCCAACACCAATATACACAAACACAACCATCTAAATCAATTTAGAATTTGAAATAGAAGAAGATATAAGAGCAAACAAAGCACAATATAAAAACAAAACACAAATCTCTAAAACTGAACTCCAAATGAACATGGCTTGTCTAATTTAAACAATGGACTAAAACTTACCGACTGACGTGGGTTTTCTTGACGACAAATTATTACATGCTGCAGTCTATGAAACTTACAGGAACCCTTCCTTTTCCCTGCAAAAAAATTATATATAAGTAAAGTACACAATCAGCGTGAAAAGCTCATTATAAGAAAATTAAAACTAAACACAAAAAACTGGGGGAATTCTGTGAGACAATTCTCTACATGTTTAAGCCTGATTCAACAGAACTTAAAAAACAACCACAATAATGTCGGAAACAAGAGAGTACTCAGGGAATTCAGACATGATGAACATATAATCTCCCAGACAGTAAAAAGCTACCGTTTAATCTAGGCTCCAGGTATTATTAATCTAATTGTCTATCTACAAGGCTTACTACTGCACCCAAACTCCAACAATAGAAGATTTACATAAAGCACACAGAAATTGATCAAAGTTATGAGACGCTTACTTCTGTCAGCAACTCGACGTATTTTTGATGTCGTAGATCATATCTACTTCCACATAAAATAACACAAACAAGAGAGTACTCAGGGAATTCAGACATGATGGACATATAATCTCCCAGAGTTCCCAACTACAACAACAACAAAAAAATCTATCAGTGCGAAATAATTCATCCAATATGACAATGTAATTACAAACCTGAATCATCTAGCAGGAACTAATCATCCATTCAATTGTAATACAGAACAAGGTAAGTTGAGTGCAAATCTGAACTTACATTTACCACCAACACCACCATATTCTTCATGTTCAAATAATGGGCAAAGATTTTTTGAATCCATATCAAACTCGTTGATTTTTTTACCCGATTCTGAATCTCTTATCTCTAATTTTATTTCTGATGCTAACAAATTTTAGAGTGTAAAGAGCACTATTAAAGATAATAAAGGTTGGAGGACTGTACCGAATTCAAATTGTGTACTTTTTCGTATAATTCCGCAATCCAAATATTCTACAAGAAACAGCCTCTTATAGTCTCGCAATCCAAATATTCAAATTATGAACCTTAGAAATTTTTTTGAACTAAAATTCAAATTGTGTTAAAAAAGTGCTAAAAGACCAAAAGCATTGGGAAGTGGTTTTTAATCATTCCACATAAGATACGTTCACCATGTGCTCATACCGAATGAACAGGTACCAGTATTATAGTTTAATAACTGACAAAGCAAACACAAAACATCATTTTATGAGATTAAATCTCCCGAACAATCAAACATATTCATCATTCACAATACACCAATTGTGTACATAGATACTACCAGAATTCCCATCCACATTGAAAATCCTAAAAATTATATATAACGGCCCAAGGAAATAAAATTTATTACCTCTGAGAACTAGTGTTCATACTATTCCGATGAAGAATTCTACAACCCGTACTCCAATTTCCACCATCAATCAATTCCAAATCAAGTTCATACTATCCTGATGAAAAACGACCCATACTGGAATCTCCACCATCAATCAATTCTCAATCAAATTTCACACACAAGACGATTATCTGTAGAATTGGAACTAAATACAATTAGTTTACCAGAATAATCAGAAACAATTTCCCCAAAAACTCTAAGCAGTCCCCAAATTTTAACATCTCTTTAGTTCCCCACCACCACCACCACCACAACCACCACCAAGATTAGTTATTGATAAGAAGGATTCTCATAAGAAGTGAATATGATGGTAAGGGAAATAATGAAGATGAATTTGAATAAATGAGAGAGATTTGATGAGATTGAGATTTGAGAAGTTTCATCAAACAAATCTGATCTCTCCCTCTCTCACACACACGATGTCGATTCTCTCTAGGTTTAATTTTTTTTTTCTTCTGTCGATTTTCTCTAGGTTTAAATTTTTTTCTCAATCTTGCGACGGAGGTGGTGGAGGCGGCGGGTGGCGGTATGCAGAACCAGGAGGAGAAAAAAGAGAGAGAATTCTTTTTCAGATATGAAATTAAAATAAAAGAGCATTGTAGACTGTTTCATCGCTTTACTAATACATGGATGGTGTTTAGGGAATTATCAACAAAATAATTTTTCTTCTAAAGTACGGAGGGGTATTTGTAAACGTCTTAAGGGTGTCAAACAAGCAACATGGACAGATTATCCGAGCTCCCCTTCTCCACATCCGTGATTGAAGCAATAATCTTTTCTGATATAGCAGCCGCAGAGCATCTAAGAGATGTTGTGCCCTGAGGCCATCTTTCCCGCAAGAATTTCTCTTGGGAAAACTTCTTAATCTGCCTAAAACGAGGTCTGAAGTCGCCACCATGGCTTCCTGTGTAGATAAAGGAGACGATATCAAAGGAGGGGGAGAACTAGGGTGTTTGTTTCGCAACTCATTCAGCGTGCATTCATTGTTGGGTGCAATCCCATTGGACGTAAGAATGCAAATGGCAGCAGCATACAAACCATCTCGAATCTTACTTCTGCAGAGCCGTAAGTTAGTGGCCTCTAAAAGGGTTGTCCTCATCTTTTGCAAAGCAGTTTCCTCATCTTTTGCTTTAATTTGCCTTTCAAGCACCAACTCTGGACCTTGTTGCCCGGACCACTGTTTACTGTCTTTTGATTAGAAAAGCTACTAGTTAGAGTGGAAAAATAATCACTTAATTATATTTTGATAAGTTAATAAATTTGAGGAAATTGAAAGGATAATTAAAAAAAAAATGTATGTTATTGTGGTGTTAATTAGTATTAGTATTATTTATAAGATTTAGGATAAAGTAGAAAGAAAAAAAGAATTAGAGTTAGAAAAACAAAAGGCTATGGAGAAGAAGAAGAAGGAGATGAAGTTAGGGTTTCTTTTAGAGATAAAGGACTATGGAAAATCAGTAGAGGATCAATGAAATTGAGGTAGATTGCTAGACCCTTTCTCTTTTAGTGTTTTTCATCATGTGTTTCTTTGTATGATTTTGTGTTGTTAGGTTTCAAAAATTTATTCGCATAAGTGTGTATATTGGATTGATGATCAGGCTTGCTCTTTTGATAGATAACATGATGGGGCATTACTGGAAAAAAATTGAGATTAATCCACCGTAAATTCACTGTTGAATGTTTCTTAAAATTTGGATTATGATTTCTGAAAATTCTGTGTAGTTTCTGTTTATCATGTTTTTGCCCGATTTAGGTAATAATTATGTTAGAATGATTGGCGATCTTGATGAAATTTATATATGTGTATGTTATCTTTCATTAAATGCTGGATTTGCTCAATTTCAGGTTACTATGAATTTAACATGAATTGTTTGGTAACAATATATAATGTTTCTTTGCATTGGAGAATGCATTTATAGAGAGAGAAATTCAAAAATTCATGAATATTTGCATTCCAAAATGCAAAAAAGCATTCTATCTTTTATATTTTATTTGTTTTTTCAATTTTCAATGATTGACTCCAATCTTGTGCATGGGTGCACAAGATAACAAAACCCATATATAATCTGCCCAGTTTTTAGGATGTTGTTGTAAATTCAATATGTTTTGTTTCAACCGTTGGTTTACTATTGAGTTATGAATGTTCTCTTATAATTTTAAAGAGATCGGATACAGTAATCACCCTGAGACGTATGTGAAAAGACGAGGGTACCCAAATACACTACAATCTTTAAATTATCCACCTATAAGTCCTCTTACCGAAAGTGATTGTCTATGGACAAAGTCGAGAAAATACTACAAATCGGTATTCACACTTTGTGTGTTCGTTTATGGATACGAGATCGAGAAAATACAACAATCAAAGTGTGATTACTTGATAATAGGTTCGGACTTAACTAAACTCTATAGGATCACTATCAAGTAGTACGGAGTTAACGTTTGTGTATTTTACTTTTAATTATAATAAACAATTATAATTATGAAAATAGAAAAGTAAAAGACATAGCAAGATTTTGTTAACGAGGAAACCGCAAATGCAGAAAAACCCCGAGACCTAGTCCAGAAATGAATACTCTCAGAATTAAGCCGCTATACGAAATCTAACAAACTTCGTATAGTTGAGACCAAGCAACTAAACCTATAGTTCACCTAGTTTCTTCAGTATCCATGCTCTTCCGACATTCAATAAGTGCACGCACTAGAACAATTCCTTTGGATCGTATTCCAAACAGTAAAGGAACAACAAATCTGTTTGGTAACAACTCTCTTGATTCTTTCAGATGAAGATATCTCAAGTCATATGCAAAGGCTCTTCCGTTTAACCAATAAACTCCTTTGCCTGGTCAGATCAATCTATCCAACAACTACCGAAGTAGCAGAGTTTAGATTTGCAATCAATTAATATAGAATCAAACAAGAAACTATAAGGTGATGCCGATCTTACACAACTAACCAATCGAATAAACCCGATTCTAGTTGGATCCCAGTCGATCAAGGTTTGTGCACACCCAAAGATTTAGAAACCAAATCATAAATCTTCTTTGTCTTCAAATCTTCTTTAATCTTCAATAAACACCTGCATAGCACCACTTGAATCTCTTTTGATCAATCACGCACTGAACGGAGTCTGTTAACAATGGATTATCACAAGACATCTTTAGATCTACAAACAGTACTAAAGATCCCATTGACACTTCGATCTAGTTTGAGTGAATCTTATATCAGAAGAGAAGATTCTCAAGAATAAACAAACTAGGCGCAATCAAAGTTCAACAACCGTTAGTCAATCAAATCAATCAAAAACTAAAATAAACTGTAATTATCTAGTTTCCCACCAATGGTACTCGTAGAGCTTCTTGATCCCACAGAAGTCTTTAAATGAGCGGTCGTAAGAGATTTGGCCTAATTAGAGTACTTTCCTCTCTGGATAGACGGCTCCACCAGAAATAACAAGAAGATGAAGTTTGCCTGGCTCTTAGGATAGTTTGCACGAAATGTAAACTTGGGTATTTATAGACCAATGATGTTTGGATACCGAGGAATTTCCAAAACCGAATATTCTCAAGATATGCAATAAATGCCCAAATTGGTTTTCATAATTTCTGGAAATGCTTTATCCAATATTTCTGAAATCTCACTAGAAAATCTCCAATTAGTAAATGCACATTACCAATTTTTATTTTCCAGAGATATGCATTTAATTGCTGGTAATTAAAAGTATATAAAACTAAAAACCTTAATTAAAAGATTCTTAATTTATTTCGGTCCGGGATCTCCTTGAGTAATTAAGGAATATCTTTGAACAATAAAAGATAAGAGTTATTGTTTGTGTTCAAAGTATGTCGACATCTTTTCTTTGTAAATCCTCTTTCATATTTACAATCTTGGAATCGATTGTACCACACTTCCAAACAAGTTTAGAATTGGTTCATATGTATTCCAAGACAACTATGTGATTGATCAAATATCAAATCACTAATCATGGGTTTACGGTTCTACCAAACACAATGATCGGTTCTACCTTAATATGGTTACTAGGACCGGTTACATCAGTTACCAGGATCGGTTACATCAATTACCAGGACCGGTTACCATATTCTCATGGTATTACTTGTGATTGGTTACACAAGTCACTAGGATCGGTTACACCTATTACCAGGATCGGTTACACCAATTACTAGGACCGGTTACGCCAATTACAAGGATCGATTACACAACTTTTTTGTGATCGGTCACACCAATTACAAATATCGATCATACCATCTTAGGTGATTACTTAGGATCGGTTACACTAATAAAAGTCATACCAAATCATAAGTCAGGCACTGTGACTAGTTTTACCAAGATACATAACAAGTTATGATCGGTTCTACTAACTCACACACATTGGTAATCCAAAGATATGCAATGAATAACAATACCAATAAGCCTAGCGATTTCCCTTTCGATTCATAAAACAAGTTCATGAATGTACTTCCTTTAAACAAATGTAAACATTGTTTCCTAGGACGAAATCTTCACCTTTACCCATACATAATCACAATAGCATTCATACGATTATGTCGATGTCTTATATACGAAGTTCAAAAGATAAGCGTTAGACTTCGTATCCTAATTCCTTAACACTATGATCATGTGATCATGTCTCACTACTAGAGTATAATCATTCACAGCTTCGCAGTTATGTTTTCAATATAACACGACTTGAAAGATACGTTAGGAATGAAACAATTCAAGTCAAAATATTACTAACCTCAAGAGGAAGGATGATGTCGTCGTTGTAGCTTGTTACTTCTTCACATTTTTCAAGTCTTCGAGTAATACTTGTATGTCTCATAATCCTAATCTTTCTAGTCTAACCTATACGAAGTTGTCTCTAGTACATAATCAAGCGACTCTTTAATTGAGTTTCGATTCACTAAAATATGACAACCAAACTTGACATACCAACGC
Source organism: Papaver atlanticum (assembly GCA_023531105.1). Taxonomy (NCBI): domain Eukaryota; kingdom Viridiplantae; phylum Streptophyta; class Magnoliopsida; order Ranunculales; family Papaveraceae; genus Papaver; species Papaver atlanticum. The sequence goes on along the minus strand of JAJJMB010012638.1, from coordinate 4,038,984 downwards.
TTGGTGGGTTCAACCGAGCTATGCTCTAACAGTATGATGTAAAATTTCTGCAGTTAACTTGTTTGCATAAATGCTTGAAAGAAATTCTTGTTGTTTGTTATATGCTGTTAAGCCATGGTTGCTTGCATTGTCTGTAAAAATAATTTAAAAGTTATAAATGAGTTCATATTTTACAGTAAGATGGAATATGGTTTCATGCTAACGGCGAGTAACGATCCCCGAGAATTAAATGGGTAATGATCCCCATGTAGGAACTTGTGTTTCCTGACCATCGATGGCGGTTGTTTGTGCCGGATAACGAAAATGAAATGGGTAATGATCCTTGAGAGCAAATGGGTATGATTCCCATAGGAACTTTTGTTCCTGACCATCGATGGCGGCTGTTCGTGCCGGTAAACGATTGGTGGGTGTACGAATCAAGGTTTTCATACCGTGAACTCATGGTTTGTTGTGAAAATATTAATTTGTGAATCATGTGTTGAAATATAGATTAAATGATTTGTTGGAAACATAATTAGTGTTATGAACTCATGCGTTGAAACTTAAATGGATGAATTGTGAATTGATGTGTTAAATTAAAATGGATGAATTGTTGAAAACATAATTTTGTTGTGAATCAATGATGTATTAAATCGTAAATTGGATTATTTGTCTGAAATATTATTGACATTGTGAGCTTGTTATTGAATATATAATTGAATCCTCGAAGTTGTGCAAAGTCTCTTATTGTATGTTCTCTTTGATTGATTGATATTTATTTTCAAATCTTTAGAGAATGGGGGTGCATTCAATTGAGCTGTCATCTCACCCCAATTGACATCTTTTGCAAATTTCATAAATGGAGAAATTGGAATTTAGAAGTTAGTTAATTGTGGATGGTTTTATTTCTTGTCATTGTTTGAAATGTAATCACATCTAAGTATCATGTTGAGGATGTTGTTAGTGTATTCATTTTCTTTTCAATTAAATTCATGTTGTTGTGTATGTTGGAATGAATATATAATAAAATATATGCATAAGTCTCTTTCCGACCCGTAAGGTTTCGAGTTCGGATCTCCATATTGGTTTGATCCTGGTCCAGAACTCGGAGTGTTACATCCACAACGCCAACCTTGGAGTTTGGGATGATATATTTGAGAAACAATTAAAGCGTCCTCAGATTTCTCAATATTTTGGTCTCATTTTCCTTGAATAATTATTTCAACTACTAGATAATGCAAAATATTCCATCAAAAAAGAAAAATTTCACCCATTTGTAAGTACATTTTGGAGTCTGACTCCACGAATAAGCCAGTTACATTGCCTCGATATTCATCCTTTGCTGCATTCAGCTGCATTTCTGATATCCTTAACACATCCTCAATTGCCCCGATCACCTTTGATTTTACGGCTCGGAAAGCCTGACCTTGCTCCTGCAGTTCAGCCTTAAATTTCTGCATCCCACCATGCCCCTTTTTCAGAATAAATCTTTAGCAAAGCCATTTCACATCAAATTCAAGTTTCCTTGCCATCTTGATCTTCGCTTCTCACAAATCGATCATTTCATTTGACAAATCTATAAAACGACGTTGATGCATATCCATAACAGAGTTCATTAAATCTTTAACCACCGTCACAAGAACATGATATGACAAGGCTGGCACAACTTTTGTCGAAGTAATATGGCCAAATTTCAGCCATATTTATTCATACAAAGCCTCCAGTGTCTTCATATAGTCCATCTTCAAATTCACTACCTTGATCATTACTTTGTTCACCCTCAAAAGGTTGGACGGCGTCAGGATGCTCCCCAAATTTGCAATCTTATCTCACCGTCTTCTGTTATTCTTTGCTTATCAAGGTCTAGCCACGGATCCTTGCTATTTTGGCTCTTCTTTTTTGTTTCATCATATGCTGCATCCGTTATGACCTTGCAAGTAACCTTAATACTAATCTCACAAGTATCATATACAATATTCTTAGGACTATTCAACTAGTGAGTGAGACAATGGGAATTTGTAGAATTTTTTTATCGGAATACATGAAAATGCCTCGGAAAAAAAAAATCACATCAGAAAGACTACGCCCAAATTCTTAGCTCAAATGTCCTCTCCCATGTTTATGAAAAGTCACTTGACGCTCCTCCTTCAAATGACCACAAGATCTTTGATAATGAATGACAAGTGACACTAGAATCCAAACGAACTGAATTTTGGTGTTTGGAAACCTAAAACAAAGGTTAATCCTAGAAGTCATAAGAAAAAAATAATTTGCTTCATAGAAAGTATTTTTAGAAGTCATTTTGAAAATATATTCTCCAACTAACTTAACTTCTGACATTTTTTAAAAGTCGATAAATAACTTTATACGCGTAGGCTATTAATATTTCCAAGTCTTTTTTCATTTCTGGAAAAATCTTTGGAAGCCAAAGCTACCAGCCTTATGGTGTTTGAAATCCAAAATTCCCCACTATTGAAAAATAAGTTTTAAGAAACCTTATTGAAGAGTAGAAGTGTTTCTGTTATCCAAAAGCAAAAAACCAATCCCAGAAGTCAGAAGTAAAAAACACTTTTGTTTTGGGGGAAAACTGATTCTGCTGGAAATGGTAAATTTGGGTGTGTCGCCGAGAAACGAATCTAAACCCTAAACAAATGCACTGCACGGGAGTACATTAGATTCGAGAGATCAATCTGTACAATCCTGGCCTAAACCAAGAAATGGCCGTTCCAGTCTTGCTTCAGTCACAAAATGAAGGAAAATGGTTGATCTTAGGGAGGGAAGCGAAGAAGGTGTTGAGATCAGAATGGTTAAATCTGAAGGTGTGGCTGTTTTATGACTTGTATTAGAATGTGGAACTCGCTTGCAGTATGTAAGCTATAAGTTCTTTTTATGTTTTCTGGATACTTGTGTTGATAACCGTTGTTGGTTGAAATAGGTTGAAAACCTATTTATACAAGTTATAGTTGAACGCACCCCCAACCTATTTATACAAGTCATAGTTGAACGCACCCCGATCTCATAGGAAGTGGAAGTAGTTGAGTGATGGAGAAGTGGGGATCGTGTAAAATGTTGAAAACCACGTCCCTATTATGAAGGGAAGAACGGTCGGCTACACCCACTACTTCTCTGCTGCCACTAACTGTTCGCCTTTTTTGACACTTTCTCATAATGGGCGTGTTGCACGCCGCATACTGTAAACCGCCAGACCAATACCCTGATGAACATCCCCCAGTTTGTGACATGTTTGATGTCTCGAGTATTTTGTAGAAAAATATGCAGCACGCTGCTGAGTGGATCTTGCCTGCGAGACCTAATTATTCTGACCAATCACGCGCAAGCTAGGCGGTGGGATGTCATTTGTTACAAGTCAAGCCATGATACTTGCGGCCGGCCATCTTGGATCAGCCGCCATGAGCTATCCATGTACATAAAATACGTGGTGGTCGGTCCCTATAGGAGAATGATGGCTGGTAACCATTTTGACATCCTATTGGTTGGCCCAGATTAAATCTAAACCGTTAAATTGGCTAGCCAAGTTGGATGGCTGAGATGATTTGCGGAAGTTATTGGTTTCCACTAATTTATTTAAGACCCTTGTAGGCAGCATGACTAGCCTACTTTGACTAGCAATTGTGAATGCTGGCTGCGGGTTAGGAGAATTCTGATTGGTTGAAATAACAGAGGGCCCGTACCAAAACTGTTGTAGAATTCTCATACGAACTCGGATTTTGATGATCCGCCCCGCCATTCTTATCAGAATAAAATTTCCTATCTTCATAAGAAGGAATATTTAGGTTTGGAGCTCGTTTAGGAGGTGAAAACAGCCCGACAGTAAAACTCAGGAAGAATTTAGGAGGAATTCTGTCAGTTTTTAGCCATGACCTAGCTCGCCTTTTAAGATGTATCTTTTAGCTCGTTAATCCGAATGATGTGATTTTTTAGTATGTTATACTAGACATCCATACGAAACTTTTTGCATATAGGTCATGTCCATATTATTTAGGAGTTGATCCCAGATGTTCGGCCAACCTTGGGTGACCTTTTGGATGTCGTTCAACCTAGTTAAATCGACCAATAGGGATCAAGATATTGCGCAGCGCAAAAACAACTTCCAACTTTAATTTAAAAGTATAGGCTGTGCATTTAGAGCGTTTTGATTGGTCCGTAGGAAAGAGGGACCGACAGGCAACAATATGGGCATGGCCGGCCGATGATATGGCGGCGCAAGCTTGGGCGAACCGGCCGGCGAAGTGGCACGGCCGCGTCCCTTTTGCTGCTGCCTTTATGTGCCGCAATTCCTCTTTATTTCTTTCTTTTCGACTGTTGGTAGGATTTTTCTCCTACTAGTCCATGGTGGATTAATTTCCTAGCTTGCCTTGGTATGGTCTCGACCAATAGGGTTCGAGATATTACGCAGGCCGCAAAAACCTAATTTTTGCAAATTGGTAAAATTAGGTTAAAATTTGAATATTGCGAGCTGCCACAAAATTAATCAAATTTTATGAATTCTGTGCGCTGATACAAAATTACCAATCTTATTCTCAGAGAGCAGCGCAGCGTGCCTCCGATTAAGTACTTTCATGCAGATCTCAATCCTGACACTTCGGGAGATCCATGCTACTCGGCTGCGAGCGAACATTAATCGTCATGTCAATATTAAGAGTTCAACTCGGGAACATAGCATAGGAAAAATACTCAGCAAGCCATACATTAGTGAATAATGCAGGCGGGAGATTAAATACTCATTAGGCTCTATACTAGTGAACAATTCATCTAGGAGCTTGAGTTTCAATACAATATGAAGAGCGGCATATGCACTCATCAGATTTTAATATATTCTTCAGGCTCCTTGCGGAATATGAACATATCAAGGTCTACTATTTCTGACACCGGGTCAGCTAGACAGACTTTTACAGTTTTCGTCCTAAACTAAAAACCACCATCAACATTAAGTCCTCTACTTAACACGTAACAGTGACATTGTTGCGGGGTAAGCACTAGATGGTGACAAACGAAAACAAAATTGATAAGATGAAGTAGGTAGATGTTACTGGAGAGATATTAGTTGGTTTGAAATTCCTTGGCGGTCGTACTAGTGAAGCAGCTATCAATCAGGGGCTGCTAACAAATTACCGCTCATCGAACATTAATGGTAGGAAAAGAAAGCAAGCATGTCCGGTCAAGGCCTTTGAGCTCAACCGGGTTCTCCCCCATCTTCGTGTACGCCAACCAGCAGTAAGGTAGGTTCATCTCGTCTTCGTATTTTGGCTGTGAGTGTAATATCCACGAGTAGTTAATCAAACTTGAACATTTAGCTCAGTGTGAATGACTTTCTTTGTTAGCGGCGGTAGAGCGAGCGTCAATGGCAACAAAATAATCTCCAATAATTATGATCAGCAGCAATGCGAGCAAGGAGAACTCAAGGTAGGTGCTCTTTTCTATTTTGCACATGTAGCCACCCAACAGTAACTAGGAGCGTTTTTTTTTTTTTTTTTTTTTTGGATAAGATGTCACCTGGAGATATTACCGCTGCTAATCTAGGAGGCATTAATGATTCCAAGAACACGCCGAATATAGATGATGACTTCTTCTAAGTGTCCTATACGACGGTTAGGACTCATCTTAATCATGTGACGATTCTTCTTCCTGGACCAGAGGGTGTAGAAGTTGTACCATCGATCTTCTCCGGAATGTGTAATGAGGTTTTGTCTCCAGAAGAATGAGTGTCTAGCCTCTCCAGTGGATTTCAAAATTTGCCAAACTCCATTGCGCTCAATTGCAAGAGGCCTTGACTTTAAGTTGTTTGGTGTCTGGACTGCTGAGTCGCAATTAAAATGTTCTTTAAACTCCTGAGCATTGAGTGGAACGAAATTGTATTTATTTTGACTCTTTAGCTCATAAGCCTATTCTCGCCCTTCTGATTGCGATGATGATATGCTTGGAATGCTTGTATGGGCAAAATCTTCTGGAGATGTTGAGTGAAGTAGACAAGCTGAGAGGCGTTCCATTACCGACGTGCTGCTATCAAGTCTTCAAGGATTTCGTTCTAAGCGACATCCTTTGAACCATCTTCTGAATCTTGGATTGTTGTATGGAATGGGATGCGATGAGCAGTCCCCAGTTACACTTCTGTTTGGTTTCTAGAGATGTATTTTTGAGTCGGCTTGGGAATACAATGCGGCCTTGTAAGGAGGTGTAGATGCGTACTAGATCCGGTGGCGTGGCCAAATATGTGAAAATATCTCTGCGGCGTACTTTTGGAGTCTTTGATGCACGTGTACGGCTTCATGTTAAGAAATTCCTACGGATCGTAAAGCTTTGACAGTGATGATGCTGATATCAGAAATAATCTGGTTGAGGGACGTGAAGGCATCCGGTGCTGGCAGTCCCCAGGTGTAATTGTCTTGAGCCTATTTTCTCCTGAAAGATGTACTTCCATTGCATTTGCTGGTAAGGTGGTTGACGAATTGACGAAAGCGGTAATCTTTTGGATCCGTCATTTGTTAATCAATGGGCAGGAGTCGCACTTGATAGACCTGTATCGTATCCAAACTACTGGCAGCCCATGCACCCCTTCCATAGGAAATTGGGAATCTAGAAACACCGAACCTGACTTTGTCGACTGATATGGTTATTGATGCGCAACTTCGTGCAAGCCTTGGGTAGGAGGTGCTGGGTTCATAACAGGTGATGTGGCAGACATGATGCGGTTGGTCTGTGTGGCTTACTGAGGCGCGTCTTTCCTATTTGATTCTTCACTGATAACAACGCTTATGAATGGCTGAACCAAATACTGTTGGTTGGTCAGGCACCTTCCAGATAGGGAGGTGATGATATCCTTACGCTACATCCTTGAAGAGTGGTGACCTTGTCACGGTTATGACTTTTTGGTTGACCGTTTCTTATGAGTTGAAGAGGTCCTTGACAGTGAAGGGATTCCGTGTTGAGCCTCAGTCCCCAAGTGTGATTTACGTGGTTCTATCTTGTATAGTCGGTGGGTTACCATAATAAAGATATCACCATCTTTCCTCTGTATTAATGACTCTATTACTTCCTCCATGGGAAAATAAAATATGCAGAAGTTCGGATTACCTCTGTCCGTAGTGGTTGCTATGGTGAAGCTCTGGCTAGTATCAACAAACGAGCAACAACGGTTCTTGGCAGCAGCTGTGATCAGAAGAGACTGGCAGGGAGAGGCGTGGTCTCTACGGGCACGAACTTGGCAGGGAGAGGCATGGTCGCTATGGGCATGAACTTGGCAGGGAGAGGCATGGTGATGGTGGTCATGGGCTTTGGTAACCACGACTATGAATCTTGGATGAGAGGAAGAAGCATAAGTAGTGGTAGTTATGTCCACGATCTTTAGGCGAGCATAGGTGGTGATGCTAGCCACGATCACGAACATTAAAAGGCTTTGATCGGCCGTTGTGGCCCAAAGGATGAGTTTCTTCCTTTACTTCCTTCCCCTCTTTTATTTTCGGTGAAGTGGCTCCTCCCTGATTCCATGCGTGCGTAAGCTCCCTTATTGTTTCTTACCTGATTGTAAGTGCGACCTTGGTGTATTGACTTGATGAAAATTTCATATTTGTGTCTTCTTGCCAGAACGGCCGCAAAATCTTCATCCGACGTCGGAATGAGGTGGTTGACCTCTCATTATTTAGATAAGAGGGAGATCTAACTTCTTCAAAAATAACTTCTTGATTCGGAGTCCGTTTGGTGGGTGAAAAGACCTGACACATAGAATTTTTAGGAGAAATTCTGTAGATTTTCAGCTGTCACGTAGTCGAGAGTTTCGGCTTCCATTTATAGATAATTCATTGGATTAACGTGCACTTTTAGTATGTTGTAGAAGACCTTCCATGCGAATCGTTCGGTATATATCTCACCCACAGATTCTTCACCAATTAGTGCCATCTTCAGTTCTTCCAGAGGGCAGTGTAAAAACGTTTCTGACTAAGTTTTTGCAAAATGACCCGTAACCTTGCTGAACTACATGCCATGTCCTAAAACACTTTTAATGAATGTGTAGGCCTCCCTATGGTTTGTACTTCAATCCCCATGCTTGAACCTTTTTTTTTTTTTTTTGCTAATTATGACGCCTTTACGATTTTTCAGCGGGCATGCGACCCAAATAGAAAAGGACCTGAGGAGGGAGTCTTGGAGATTACCGTGGGTGACGCTGCTGATGAGGTGTTTCTCTTTATGAGTTATCTCTTGATGTGTTAGCAATGGAAGTATACTTGGAAATCGAGGGCTTCAATTATGGATCTCTTGACGTAGTCATCGAGATGCCTGTTATTTTGCTGGAACATCCTGTCCAAGTCTTGAGGGTGATCATCTCGGGAATGAAGAGATATTTATGGTATGGAATGTCACCATCTGGAACCGATCGTAGGTTTTGTTCGGCGCGTTTTTGTTGCACCCGGTGTAGGCTCTTCTGGTAGGCGATTTGGAGAACTCTTCGAGTCATAACATCTGGTGATACTCGTATTTCTCCTAAGTATTCCAAAGATGGGAGACATGTTTTTCGGCATTACCCATTTTCATAGGAAAAGGGAATATGGGATACGTGGGTCCTTTTGGTGCAGCAACTTCTCGGATCTCCTCTGCGTGGGGTTATCTCGGCTGCGGGTTTTTTTTCCTATGGCATGATGACGCGGGCATTGTTATCTTCTTGAGGATGCTTTCTTGACGTTTCGGATCCAGTAGCTATGAAGATTTCCCAGGCTTGCTCTTGCTTGGGTTGGCATAATAGGCGAACCCCTTAATGATGATTTCAATGAAGATGTATCAAGCCTCTTTTGTTATTGCAGATGTACGAATTCTCGGAATTACGCCATGGCCTGGATCATTGCTTTCGTGATCTTTGCAGGTGCCTTTCTAGGACTCCACTGGTGTTGAGATTTGTTGTCGACTATCTCCATAAACGGCTATGCGAATATTTCCTTTATCTCTCTGGGTGTGGACCCTGGTGGCATTAATATCAACGATAACTTTGAGGCGTTTTCGGCTTGCTCCATATAATGCTTATGGTGTTGCAGAGGCGGGTGCTCCATCTGGATCTCGAGATAAGCCATTGTGCCCTTCTAAGTAGTAGTCACATCTTCTTGTGTCTCCACGCGGCATTTTGGTCCTCTCATCTGGGAGATTCACTGGTGTTCGGCTATCCAAGGCATTCCAGTAGCATCGCTTAAAAAAGCATTTTTGTGAAGCTTATTAACGAACGGAACACCAGAATTGAAATTGGTTGTTGAACCTAAATTGATTTGAATGATTGAATTAGATCTAAGATCCACCATTTTGAAATTGAGAAAACTGGAATGAAAATTGAGAAAATGATTTTGCAACCGAGAGATTAATCTCCCACTGTGGTCGCCAATTGTTTTGGGGTAAAAACTGATTCTGCTGGAAATGGTAAATTTGTATGTGCCGCCGAGAAACGAATTTAAACCCTAAACAAATGCACTGCACGGGAGTACTTTAGATTCGAGAGATCAATCTGTACAATCCTGGCCTAAACCAAGAAATGGTCGTTCCAGTCTTGCTTCGGTCACAAAATGAAGGAGAAGGGTTGATCTTAAGGAGGGAAGCGAAGAAGGTGTTGAGATCAGAATGGTTAACTCTGAAGGTGTGGTTGTTTTATGACTTGTATCAGAATGTGGAACTCGCTTGCAGAATGTAAGCTATAAGTTCTTTTTATGTTTTCTGGATACTTGTGTTGATAACCGTTGTTGGTTGAAATAAGTTGAAAACCTATTTATACAAGTTATAGTTGAACGCACCCCCAACCTATTTATACAAGTCATAGTTGAACGCACCCTGATCACATAGGAAGTGGAAGTAGTTGAGTAATGGAAAAGTGAGGATCGTGTAAAATGTTGAAAACAACATCCCTATTATGAGGGGAAGAACGGTCGGTTACACCCACTACTTCTCTGCTGCCACTAACTGTTCGCCTTTCCTGACACTTTCTCATAATGGGCGTGTTGCACGCCGCACGCTGTAAACCACCAGACCAATACCCTGATGAACATCCCCCAGTTTGTGACATGTTTGATGTCTCGAGTATTTTGTAGAAAAATATGCAGCATGCTTCTAAGTGGGTCTTGCCTGCGAGACCTAATTATTCTGACCAATCACGCGCAAGCTAGGCGGCGGGCGGTCATTTGTTACAAGTCAAGCCATGAGACTTGCGGACGGCCATGTTGGATCAGCTGCCAGGAGCTATCCATGTACATAAAAGATGTGGTGGTCGGTCCCTATAGGAGAATGATGGCTGGTAGCCATTTTGACATCCTATTGGTTGGCCCAGATTAAATCTAAACCAGTTAAATTGGTTAGCCAAGTTGGATGGTTGAGATGATTTTCGGAAGTTATTGGTTTCCGCTAATTTATTTATGACCCTTGTAGGCAGCATGACTAGCCTACTTTGACTAGCAATTGTGAATGCTGGCTGCGGGTTAGGAGAATTTTGATTGGTTGAAATAACAGAGGGCCCGTACCAAAACTGTTGTAGAATTCTCACACGAACTCGTATGTTGATGATCTTCCCCTCCATTCTTATCATAAAAGAATTTCCTATCTTCCCAAGAGGGAATAATTAGGTTTGGAGCTCGTTTATGAGGTGAAAACAGCCCGACAGTAAAACTCATGAAGAATTCAGGAGGAATTCTGTCAGTTTTCAGCCATGACCTAGCTCGCCTTTTAAGATGTATCTTTTAGCTCGTTAATCCGATTAATGTGATTTTTTAGTATGTTATACTAGATATCCATACGAAACTTTTGGCATATAGCTCATGTCCATATTCTTTAGGAGTTTCTCCCAGATGTTCGTCCAACCTTGGGTGACCTTTTGGATGTCGTTCAACCTAGTTAAATCGACCAATAGGGATAAGATATTGCGCAGCGCAAAAAAAACTTCCAACTATAATTTAAAAGTGTAGGCTGCGCATTTAAAGCGTTTTGATTGGTCGGTAGGAAAGAGGGACCGACAGGGCGAACTGGCGCGGCCGCGTCCCTTTTACTGCTGCCTTTATGTGCCGCAATTCCTCTTTATTTCTTGCTTTTCGACTTTTGGTAGGATTTTGCTCCTACTAGTCCATGGTGGATTAATTTTCTAGCTTGCATAGGTCTGGTCTCGACCAATAAGGTTCGAGATATTACGCAGGCCGCAAAAACCTAATTTTTGCAAATTGGTAAAATTAGGTTAAAAATTGAATTTTGCGAGCTGCCACAAAATTAATCAAATTTTATGAATTCTGTGTGCTGACACAAAATTACCAATCTTATTCTTAGAGAGCAGCGCAGCGTGTCTCCGATTAAGTACTTTCATGCAGATCTCAATCCTGACACTTCGGGAGATTCATGCTACTCGGCTGCGAGCGAACATTAATCGTCATGTCATGTCAATATTAAGAGTTCAACTAGGGAACATAGCATAGGAGAAATACTCAGCAAGCCATACATTAGTGAATAATGCAGGCGGGAGATTAAATACTCATTAGGCTCTATACTAGTGAACAATTCATCTAGGAGCTTGAGTTTCAATACAATATGAAGAGCGGCATAGGCACTCATCATATTTTAATATATTCTTCAGGCTCCTTGCGGAATATGAACATATCAAGGTCTACTATTTCTGACACCGGGCCAGCTAGACAGACTTTTACAGTTTTCGTCCTAAACTAAAAACCACCATCAACAACTTTGCTTCACAAAAAGCCAACTTTTTTGCTTTTATGACTCTATAACCGATAACCGAAGACCTTTTATCCCGAGCAAGTCAGGGTAGGGATGGAGATATTATCTCATGAAGATCTTATCTCCTAAGAGTATGGCTAAGTTTCTACGTAGGCTCGCTTGCCTGAACAACCGATACAGAGATAGTAGTAGATCCTTGGCACATTCCGTGCCGCGTTTATTTTTGTACAGAGGATGGAGTAGTCACAAAATCAATGGGATTACGCAATCGCGACCATTGAGGTGGGTATACCCACATCCCTGCCTGGGATGCCCGGCTACAGAGGGGAGTCCCCCCTTTCACAATCCTGTTTCCTGCATAGCTACGGGGTGGAGTCCCCCCCCCCCCCCCCACACACACACAATATGCTAGGATGGTTTCACATATTCACAATTTGGAGTGGCAATAATCTATACCTTCCTGATAGATAGGCACATGAACCTACATGGGACGATGCTGAAGAGGTAATCGGGCTTTCCGTTCGCCGCTTCTAAGCGGAAAGCAAACCACCACCAAAGAACCAAACACCACTCATACGCCAACACGTATTGTCCAACAAGAAACAACCGTCTCCAGTAGAACAAGCAGCAAAGCCATTTAAGGCCGGGCGAGCACGAGCACCAGAGACAAGTTGTGCCAAGCGAACAGGCTGTGCGTGAAAAATCTATCTTACCAACCACAGGTAAGATTAAGCAACAAACGATGGGACACCATCGATACCTTCTCGATAAAACAGGTAACACAGGAACTAAAATGGGAACACGAGGCGGGCCTAAAGAGGTAATCGGGCTTGTTGTTCACCGCTAAGGGTGGGGAGCCAACAAGCACACGGGA